>JAAMPI010001522.1:0-13431 GCA_013054445.1 Cudoniella acicularis | reverse complement strand
TTGGCGGGCGCGAGACCGAGGTAAGAAGTATTCTCGCTCTCCATGTCAATCAGCTCTGCAACCCATTTTTCAGCCTTCTCCGCAAGAAATCTCGGCCGTAGATATGACTGCCAGATATTAACTAGTATCCAATTGACTGCGTTCAGAAGCCAGGATTTAGGACGATGGTTATCGATGTCGGCAATGGTATTCCTGTGCGCAGACCAATTTATCTCCTCCCAATTCTGCACAAACATCTCCTTGCGCAGTTCACGAACAAGCTCAGTCTCCTCCATAATCCATCTCTTGGAATACAGCCACGACATGGCGAGATAGATATACCTGATATGCACTCACCACCTCCAGGGGTGAAACGGCACCCAATCAGGCATCAGCCACGCTTCAGGCGGACACGGATTCACGACCTCCCAACTCACAATTCCCATCAGCGAAAGCCAGAACTTCGTCCAATGGGGCCCATTCGTTACCCCTCCCAATTTAATTAGCGTCCCTCTCGCCTTCACCATAACGGGATGCTCGGCTTCTACACCCACGATTCAGAGAACGGCGTAGTTGAGAGCGGTTCCGAGAATGCTGCTTTCGGCTTCGATGTACAGGCCCCAGCCGCCGTCAGAGGGGTTGGCGCGCGCGAACATGTAGTTTTTGATAGCGATGGCGTGGGAGAGGGGGATGGGTGTTTTGGTAATTTTACAATACCAGGTTATTACGATGCCGGGGAGGAGGAACATGGGGTCGCCGAATTCACTGCCCCAGCTTCCGAAGGGGAGTTGGAGGTATGAGAAGAAGGTGAGGCCGTTTTTGGCAGCCTCCGTGGGAGTCTTTGGTTTGGAAAGTTTAGGGAGGCCCTGATGTGAAAGTGGGTTAGTGTTAGATTAAAATAGGAGGAGGGAGTGTGAACTAAAAAGTTTGAGATCTTACAGTGGGTAAGCCGAGATACCATTTGTCAGCGTAGCTTTGAGGCCATTTGTTTGTCTCCTCGTCGTCTTCCAAGTAATGCCACGTGAGCCGGCCGTCGATGTCGCGCATTCGCCATCGATTTGTGTCGATCTGGGATTCAGTTATGGGTGGACTGGGGGTTTTCTCCCGCGACCCCACAGTTTTCCTGTTCATTTTCGTGGTTTTCTTGACTATTTGCGCTGGCTGGAACAACAACAATCTTTCTCGACGGATGCTTTAGGGGTTGAATGGGGGTTATATTTCAGCTGCAGGCGCACGTGCGAATTTCAATTCTGGTTTTTTGTAACGGGCACGATGAATCTCAGGAGCGGTGAAACGGCCATGAAAATGAGAGTACAGATTGAGGACGTCAATTGAAGCAGACCCTTAGGTATATTTGATGTGAGATATCCATCGCGATGAGGATGTAGAAGTGCAGAAGCAAAAGTCGTGCAATCAAATTATCTTCATGATAAGCGAAGTGCCCCTCGCTGTCTCCACAGGGGAACGTGCGAAATAGGAAGGTTAAACGAGCTGGAGCTAAAGGATCTTGGCACTGCCTACACCTCAACTGTACCCCTTTTGCATATCTTACGCGTTACAACAAACAAACAAAACATCTGCAGCGTGCATTGGTATGCCAATGAGGCGCTTTCATCTGTGAAGATTTCCAACACCACGCAATTAATCCGAACAAGCGTCTCCATTTAGCACAGTGTCGTGAAATTTGTCCAGCTTCCCACCGGCTCATCCGTATACTTCTCCGGGTTCAACTTCCACAATCAGACGGCGAATCCCCTCATCTCAGGCTCCCCAATATTCACCTGTCCACGATCAAGTATAAAAAGATGGCAACATTCTCATCACTCTTATCCATCACCTCAACCCTCGGCTACCTCAGCCTCACCGCCCTCCTCTTCAAACTCACCACCTCTCTCACCAAACATTTCCTTCTCCCCTCCACCCTCCCCGCCTACCTGCACACATCCCCCACCCACGGAAAACCCTGGGCCCTCGTCACAGGCACAACTTCTGGACTCGGCCACGCCATCTCCCACCAACTCACCTGCAAAGGCTTCAACATCCTCCTCCATGGTCGCAATGCAACCAAACTGCAAGAACTGCGAGAAACGTTGCAGGCTGAGTTCCCAGAAAGAGAAATCGAGATTTTGGTTCTTGACGCAACGACTTGTTTCTCTCCCATCACGTACGAGATTTCTCGCGCTTATATCGAAACCGTCACTCGTGGCAAAAACATCACGCTCTTAATCAACAACGTGGGCGTGGGGCATAACCTCTCTCAAGATTTCCGCCCATTGGGGGAATTTAGTAATGTCGACATTGACGTTCTACTCAACTCGAATATTGGGTTTATGACGCATCTCACTCATTTGTTGCTTCCTGTGCTGGAGAGGAGTGCGCCAGCGTTAGTGCTTAATATCGGTTCAATGGCAAGTATTGGGATGCCGTATCTGGCCGTGTATTCAGGCACGAAATCTTACATGGAGGTTTTCTCTAAAGCGCTAGATGCGGAGATGAGGGCTGAAGGGAAGGGAGGGGTGAAGATTGAGTGTATGGTTTTTGGGGATGTGGATACACCCATTCATGCTATTGCAAAGGAGAAGAGGAACTTGAGTGTGTTAACAGCGGAGGAAGCTGCGAAGTGCGTGGTTAAGAGGATGGGGAGGGTGGGTGCTTGGGGGGATGGAACCGGTGGGAAGTCCGTATTGGTTTCAGGGGTTTTGGGGTGGGTCTGTGGCGTGCAGCCTTGGTGGGCTTTGAGGGAGGGATTGGTGGTTAATTTGAAGGAGAAGAAGGTGGAGAGTGAGAGGAGGAGGAGAAAGGGAGCATGATGAATATCACCGTATCGTAGATAATTGGTTAGAAGGTCTAATAGAAAGAAACAGTTAGTGCCGGATGTTGAGGAATTAAATTCAGTGTAGTTCCCGTTCAGTTCCTTCTACTTGTTCTTTTGAGCTAGAATCCCTTCGTCTCCTCCCGTCTCGCTAAATTTACTCTTCTCTTTAAAAAATCACACATGATGAGGTCCCACTTAGTCCATCCAACCCTGTTATCAACCGCCCTCACGCAATTACAGAAGGGTTATGAGATAAGCAAAGTCTGGGAGAAGGAGCGAGGCTTTCTTTTCTTAATTTAGAAATAGACTGATTGGAATTTACTTGGTCTATTGATACGAGAAGGAAAGAGGGAATTCCGAAGATGCTTTTTGCATTTTCCCCTTAATGTCCCTTGAAGAATTAAGAACGAGTCGACCGACAAGTTGTGAGGAAAGGAGGCCCGGGTTTACCCAAGCAGACCTGCACTTACCCCAAAGTCTGGCCGTCGTATGAAAGAGATTTTTCCATCATGGGCAATAATGCACTCGTTATTCTGTCTACGGTTTCCTTGATCGTGAACGTGCCATTTACCTTGAGCTTTGGTAAATTTTAGCCCACGCCCCAACAGTCATTGGATAATATATAACAAAGAATGAAACCAATATCGTGAAGTAAAACCAACAAGGCAGATATGATGTTGGAGTAACAAAGGATGTTTGCAAATGCCCAAGAGCCAGAAATGACTGCAGTAGGAAGCACATAGGAAACCTTTGACAAATTTGTTACACCATTTTATGGAAATGACCTGGGTAGAGACCCTGATTCATCAAGCTTTGTTCTGAATCAAGACGAGCCAAGGATGCGCTGTCTCAAAGCGAAGGTTGGAAGAAAGCCAGGAATGCAATTCTTAATATATATACTTCTAGGATTCTTTGTGAAGATGGCAAATTTTCAGAGATTGGATGTCACCACCTTGGTTGGAAAGCTGTCAGGATTTTCTGCTTCTGAACGTCAACTGGCAATCGAAGATATCGTTGTGAAGTCGGGCGGGCAATTCAGATACGTGAAGCCTACAATTAACTTTTTAGCTCTTCCTTGGTCTCGCCCATTGGAAAACAGGCTGAAGAAACTTCAAGAGGGTGGCGACCAACCGTTCTTTGAAGACTTTCGCAGTATCGCGGAAGCACCAGATATCAAAGTCCATATTCTCTTTGTTAGTCGTCCGGAAGGCGATCTCAAGAAACAGCTAGATGGTGTTACGGCACTCGACGTTAAGGGACGCAATCAAGCGGATATCAGGTTTCACTTACCTTAGAAACATTTCACAAAAACCCCTCAACCTTGACTATAATGGCACCATGCGACCTAAGATCGCTTCATAAATGCTGGTTCTATCCCCACAACAATCCCTCTTGGCCCCCGGAATGTGAATCTTGCCAAGGATTGACGATACCAACTCAAGGTCGTAACGAAATGCGAATTACTTGACAAGTCTTCACAAAGACACTTCCCCAACCAGGCCTAGCTTCACCGGCGGGCCAAAGTAAGTTTTTGTACCCTGCAGGGCCTTCGGGAGAAGCTATGAATGTCCATTACGAAACTGCTATTCGGGTGTCTGGCAACGGGTACAAGGCGGTCATCATATGCCGGCAATGAAGAACGAGATTGTCGGTGGAACAGGAGAATCAGGTTGGAGAACACCAAGACTATCATACCTTCAAGGCCCAAAATACGAATGCGATTTGGGACCCCCTGTATGATACGGTGCACGAGATTTTAGGATTCTAAGAAAAATATCTGTTTAGTAAGTAATATTCATCTAACCCCTTTTTTAATCCTCATTCTAATTGTTGCTAGGGATGTGAACTCTATATGGTGGAGCGCAGGACATTGGTTGATGAGCGGTATGATGGAAAGGGGGTCATGGATTCATCGCCTCGTCAGTAGCCTAGAAACATGTTTTTAGTTTTTTTCCGTCTAGGAGAATTTTTTTTTAATAATGTTTATAGTAATGTCGAGATATTAACGATTCTTATAAAATATCTTAATTGTTAGGATTATAACTTCGAGCTATAAGAGCGCCTATTTAATTAGGTCCCTCTTCTATCTATCTTTGATGTTCGGAAAGAGTTCGCTATAGTTCGATAGACGATCTATCTATTTGGTTATATAATTACGATCTAAGGCACTAGTAGACGGAGCCGACGGTTCAGATATCTATAGCTTAACGAATAGCTTCTTCCACTAATATTATCCTATCCCACGTAGTAAGGATATAGCTTAGGTAGTAAAGATCCTGTGTGCCGTAGTATAGAGCGTAGTAATTAGGAATATTACCTAGCTCAAAGCCTTCCTATAAGCCAAGGAAGGCAGGAGCAGGTCAAATACCTCTACTATCTTCTTATGCCTGAGCAGCTGGGCTAGTTTTTCTTGCTTGCTCTTATATAGTTGCAGTTTCCAAGCCTTTATAGCATTTTCGTCGGAGAGACGATGATAATATCAAATCTTTTGATAGACCTCGCCATCGGACCGGTTATCGGGGCTCGGTCAGACCTCGTACTACGCGAAACCTAGCCTCAATATATTTTGCTAGAGAGCCTATTTGTAATACTTTTATTCTTTTTATCAGAAATGGAATGTCTTAATTGAGATGGGTTGCTATTCTTCCACCCAATGAAAAACAATAGGGGTCGCCGCGTCGAGTTATTGTCACCTTCGCACGGTGAGGACTGAGTGACGTTAAATAACAATAAATAACTCAACCTGGGATCCACCATGAAACATGACCCGAAAAGCCTTCTAGCAAGAACGAGATCCTCTTGACTGGTAAGGACAACATTTAACGAGATAGCCCTAAGTCCCCAAAAAGATATACGAACTGATCTTCGTTCACCAACTGCATAGCCGTCTTCCCATCTTCGTTCACCAGTGTAGAATCTGCTCCATTTTGTATCAAAATCTCGATCGTACTCTTATAGCAGGCTAGACGCTCCATGTCTTGGTATTGACTGTATTTCGCGGCCCAGTGAAGCGGGGACCAATGAAGCGGGGACCAAATGCTGGATCCTAAAGCATTGACATTCGCCCCAGCCTTGATCAAGGCTCTTGCGACATCTACAAACCCATTTCTCGTTGCAAGGTGCAAAGCTGTTATACCCCATACGTTGGGTATTTGCGTGTCCGCCTTGTGGGAGAGTAGAAAGTCGACCATTTCTTTTGAATTCTGGTAAACCGCTTGGTGTAGGGGTGTGTATCCCCAAGAGTTTTGGACATTGATAGGAGCATCAAATTCTATCAACACTTTGGCTACTCTTAGGAGATTGAAGCTAGCTGCAATGTGGAGGGCAGTATTCTCATCTGCGTCATCAACTTGTCTGATATTTTCGCCGTGAAGTAGAAGGATATGGATAACCTGGACAAGGTCAAGGTACGCTGCGACGAGAAGGCCCATGTACGTTTTTGGGATGTACTTATTGGTAGATCCCAAACTGCATCCCAGAGTGTATATTGTGCGCCAAGTTTCGAAATTGCCAGTGCTTGTTGAAATCAGCGTTGTTGCATCGGTAGATATGTCGTCACTCTCGCTGGCACCCGCAGTGTTGAAGTGGGTGAACCAACGAGTAGTAGCATATTCTGCAAAGGGATGCTGAGAGATGAATCTACCTGCAGTACGTTCTTTTCCCAAGGAAAAATCACTCGCGTCATCTGACAGTCCATGCCCGTGTTCGCCGAATTGAGAAAGCATCAAGTACCAGATACAGGATCGAGCCAATACCAAATGGTTATCGGCACTCTTGAAGGAGTGCTTCCATGCGGCCAGGTTCGTACCGTTCAGGTTTTGAGATTCCAGGAGGAACTCTTGTGCAGTCTGATGAATCAAGTAGACCTTGGACTCGGTAATGCGGATGAAGGAACCACAATACCGTCGGATAGACCCACAAAAGGCTTGCTCAGCCGCTGTAGCCTTTGATTCCGAAGAACTCACTCGTAGTATTTTGTCAATCTTGTTGTGGTTATCGTCTCTATCGACAGAAAAGGCAATTTTGAGTTCTGTCAGAGTCAGAGGCCTTGTTGCTGCCAGGACGATAGATAAGAGTTTTCTAGCATGCGCAACATTCGTGCTCCTGCTTAATATCTGTTTATAGGTTCCTTCGAGGGTCGTCGGAAGGGTCTTGATTATTTCGAGCAGCTCTGATTCTTCGCAATCTGCGTTCTCGTGGAGTTGAGGGAATACAAGAGAGACCCAAAGATATGAGCGGTTGTCGAGTTTATCGATTTCTTCTCTGAGGATTTCATGCACGCCGTCATCTATTCCGCTCTGCTCCCTCGCCTCTTTAAACCTTTCGATCTCCTCATCGATAACCGAATTGACTTCCTTGGTAATGGCTTCCATTTCTTTTTCGCTCTCGCCGGTCAACCGAACGAATGTTGCCTTGGACTTCGGCCCAAGATTAAACGCAGCCTGAAGGTCCCGTTCGGGACGACTGGTAATCAGAATCCGGAAGTTGACATTGGTGGGATTGTCGGCACAGAATTCCGAAAATCTCGTAGCAAGAATCTGTTTATGTGACGCGGCGCACTCGTCCAACGCATCCAGAATACATATGATCTGTCCCGCTTCGGGATCACGACAGGCCCTGACCAGCAGATTCCATAACGGCTCAAAGAGATTTGCCAGATTTCCACCCTTCCGGTATGCCGGAACTCCATACTCCTCCAAGAGATGCTCATTTTGGTCGAATAGCTGATACAGCAGAGCACAGAGAGCGTAATGAGCATTGTTCGGCTCTTCCTTCTCGGCGTTCTGTTGGGGCTGTGTCCCTGCCTTGAAGAAGAAGTAGCAGACGGTAGCATTTCCAGCAGTGATCTCGGTGAAGTCGTCGACCAAATATCTCGACAAGACCGATTTGCCACACCCAGGTTCTGCAGTCAACCAAAGGCAAGGTGTCGAAGCTTGTTTCAGCCATTTTTGATACTCGGGATGCTGTAAGAACCATTCGCAAGTTCCCGGAGACCTCTTCGGATTTTTGTTCTTGCTAGACTCGAAATCTGTTCGTAACACAGTCAAGAACTTTCGCTTGTCCTCCTCTACTTGCCTGTCCCTCTGGCCTTGCAATACATCCAAGATTGACCGATTCAAGTTGTTCGACTCTTTGAAACTCTTCTGTATCTGGTCTGTCTGCGCTGATAATATATCTGACAACTGCTTCGAGTGATTGGATTGACTCTCCGCATCTAGTGTAGGGAGAAGCTTCGTGCACATCGTATCTGCATCAGCAATTTTCTGAAGATCATCTTTCCAGCTGTTCCTTCCAAACATGTTCTTGAATGTCTGAAATGCAACATTGTGATGGCACTGACATAGTGCTCTCGCCTCGAACTCGAAGATTCGCCCATACACGTTCAGTATGAACTCCTGGAGCGCGTCCTGGGTCTCCCCTTCAGTGCTGCCAACATATACCTTCTCAATGGCAGAATACCGCCGAACAATATTAGACGTACTCTCTAGCCCATCAAAAAGAGCGTCGCGGTTGTCTTTATCGTTCGTCACGAACTATTTAGTTACAAGTTAGTCACAAGCTCTCCCCTCACAGCCTGAAAAGGACGTACCGAGAGAATCAAGTAGAGCCCAGCAACAGGCAATCCCGCATGGACAGGATCTAAGGCAGCTGCCTGCGTGCCGAAATCTTTGACGGCTGATAAGACTTTGATAATTCCCTCGACTTGTTTGCGAATCTTGATCGTTTTGCGACCAAGCCGAATCTTCCATTCCCCACTTTCCATTCGCTTCACCTGTCCCTGAACGAGAGCAGACAGCTCCTTTTCTTTGTCGGCATAATTCTTGGATGTGAGTATCCCAGCCGGAGAAGCCGACTCTGTGGATAATATTTCTCGAAAGGCGCTATCAAGATCTTTGTTCCTTTTCGCGAAACTCTCATATGCCCGATCCCAGAGGCTCGCGGCACTAGCAGCAGAAGGCCCCTGTTGTTGGCGTTGGGGCAAATTCTGTGACGATGAAGTGTTAGACATATTGTGTGCTCGGTGCTCGCAGGCCACCCATCCACGTTGTTCTCCTTGATCTGGAAATAAATTGGTATTTTAAGAGCGCAAGGCTGAATGAAGAACAGTACACCCCGCATGAGGCTTAAGATGGTGGGAAGTTCCGATTACTACTTGCAGGTGTCCAGCTGGATGTAACCGAAATCCCGTGCCAAATCCCACTCCCCACCAAATCCCGCTTTTTTTAAAATCCACCTCCACACTAAAATATGGCTAGAGTCGACAAATCAGTTCGGATTGACGCCGCAGTTGCTATATTAAAAAGAGGAGAATTTATAAATTAGTCTAATACTATTATAAAATATAGATATAATCGTACTTCGCTCTTAAAGCGTATATACAGCCTTACTAAGTCGAAAAAGAAGGCTAATTTATTATGGTACTAGTGTCTTACTAACGAACAGGAAGAGGTCTCGATTACTCGAATCAATAGCCTAACAGACCGAGGAATACCACTAACTAGTTATATTAAGAATCTTATTAAAGAGATTAAGAGAGCAAGTATTAAGAAGAACTAGATAAGCTAGTTTATAAGGCGTTATAAGATCAGGCTAAAGAGCCTCTATCTTTAAAATATTAATAATTTATACGTCTCTATTAAGTACGCCCTGATATTTATTCTCTTCTTTATATTACGGCTCTATAAAGGCACTAGGGCCCTGACGTCACGTAGGGACGTATTTATAAGAAGGTGCTATATTATTAAAGAGACTAAACTAAAGAGAGAAGAAGAGGTTCTCCCGGAGGGAGAAGCTCTATTTAACTATACAAATAGCGCTAGTAAGCGAAGTAGTCNNTAAGCGACTCCCCTAGATAGTNAGTCATTCGGTCAGTCGTTAAGTCATTAAATCGACTATCGATTAGAAGGATAGGCTATTATTAAGTTATTAAATCGACGAGCGTCGAATCAAGTTATTATATCGACTACTATTAAGTCAATCTATCCTAGCGTCGAACTAGGTCTGTGACAAGAAGACGCTATTAAAGCTATTATAGCTTCGTGTTACGAATTAGCGTATCACGTATAGGCCTAGGCCTAAGGCTCGGCTACGACTAATAGGAGCGGTATAGAGAACCAGGGTCCTAAGTCACGAGGATCACGTGACCAGTCAGCTGACCTAGGACCGCAGGATCGCAAGCGCGATCTAGCGAGCTTACGAGCTAGCGAGTAGACCGCCTAATAGTCTACGTAGTCTATAAGAAAAAAGATCTATATAAATAAAAGAGATTTCTTTAATAGTTAAGAGCTTTATATTTAACTTACTTTAATAATCTTATATTATACTTTAATTATCCTTATTTATAATATATTAAGCTTTCTAGTTAATAACTATTAATAAGATTATAACGTCTATACTTTTATACTATTAATCTAATAGACCTTTTATTTATCTAAGATAGAGATCTTAGTTAAATAGACCTAGTTCTATTATACTTTAAACACTAGTCTTAAAATAAAGTATTATAATATAGTATTATAACTTCTTAAGGTCGTGACTATTAGCTAGGCTAATAAAGTTAACCTTATCCTAGTTATAAACCTTATAACCGATAATAGTAATAATAAAGAGATAAAAGATACTCTTATTACTAGGGTTAAGGTTAAAGCTAATAAAGGACTTAAGGTCTCTATATTAGACAAATATTATAAAAACTAAAAGAACCTTAAGACATTTATCTTATAAATAGAAATATACTTTTAATTCTATAATAACAAGTTTAAGACATATAAGGCTTATAATATATAGACTATATTATACTTATAAAGGAAAGTAGCTAAATAGATTAAACTATTTCTAAAGAACTATTTTAATAAACTAAAAGAAAAAAGAATAGAAATAGTCTAAAGAATCTTTAAAACGTTTAAAAGATTTAAAATAGAAATTAAAAGAATATTTAAAGATATTAATATAAAAATAATAATAGAATATATACTATTCTAACTAAACTAGATAAGATAAGTAATTAACTATATAACTATATTCTTAAGACATATAGATACTATTAAACTATTATTAATAAAGACTAAAAGATAATATTAAAGATAAACTTATTTAGATAGACTAATAGCTTATTAATATTAATATCCTAATTAATATTAATATATAAATATAATACGATAGCGTCGGAGGTCCGCTACTGTTTAGCGAAGCTACGTAATAGTTACGCGACTAGTTATATAGCCCGGGCGGACTTCGGCTATAATATATTCTTGTCTTATATAGCGTATTAAACGTATTCCTCTTACGGGTAAATACTATAGTCTTTTAGCCTAGCGGGTAATACGATCTAGAGCTTAGCGATCTATATTATAATAAATTAATAATAGATTATATAAATAAATATATAACTCGACGTCGTCTACCTAAGGCTAAGATAGTTATTAAAGAAGACTAAGAAAGTTATGTCTAGAACTAAGAGAAGTCGCTACTATTAAGAGACTAGGTCTCTCGTCTAAAGAAAAGAAATAACGACTTAATAACTAGCTATATTTTATTTATAATATCGTAAGACATATAGCTAGAGACTATAAGAAGAGAGGTCTTAAGAAAAAAACTAAGAAATTTAATAGAAAGCTAATCTAGGAATTCGGATTAACTAAGCGAGTAGTTAATTAGCTAAGACTCGCCGAACCTAGCGAAAATAGAAGTAAGAAAAGTATTCTTTTATAAGACCTACGACTAGCTATAGATAACTAACTTAAATAATAGAGAATCTTAATATAGCTCGATAAAATAAAAAGCTAGAAAGATCTTATAAAAGATTTAGACTAGGAATTAGATAAATTAGACTTATTATTAGAAGTTAAAGAATATTAAATATTTACTCGCGTTAAAAAATAATATATAAATATAAAAGACTACTAGTTAGAAATAGTCTAAACTAGCTAATAGATAAGCCTTACTTTAAAAAAGATAAATAAATATTAGACGAACTAGTCTTTAAAGAACTATATTAAATCACTTATTAAGATATATAAAGAATCGTTTTTATAGCCTAATATAATAAGTTAAGAGAGTATTATTATATTATAGCTATACTAGTTTATAAGAAACGACTATTAATCTTCGACGATAAAACAGAACCTAAAAGCGTCTAAGAAATAGTTAAGACAGCTATTAACGAAAGAATCTAAGAAAGAACTATATTAATAATAGGCTTAAAGACGAACTATATTTAAAACTAAGTTATAAAGATAAATAAGTTATAGCTATATATCTTTTATTAACTTATAAAAGCTATAGACTAATAACGAATATAAAAAAATCTCTTAACTAAAAATATTATAATAGCTAGTTATAGATAACTTATTATTAATATTAAGCTTAATAAAATTAAAATATAAGTTATAATTAATTTAAGAATATAAAAAAACTATATTAATCTTAACTTTATTATAAATTAATTAATTCTTATAAAACTATTATAAAGACTATACTAATTTATATTTTTAAGAAATAAATAAATAAGAATTAATAGATAGATTAAAAAGAAAATAAGATAACTATTCTTAATTATATTTAAAAGCTATTATAAAAAAATTAGCCTAGATATTATTTTATTTAAAAAATATCTAATAGTCTTTATATAATATAGTTCGCTTACTTACTAAGGGGCGTCCGTTATATAGTTTAGATCGACGACGGATATCTAGAATAATATCGATAATAAACTTTTAATATCTAAGATTATAGTTCTAAAATACTTAATATATAATATAAGATATTAGATAATACTATTAATTTCTATTATTATTAAGTCTTAATATTAGACTTCTATTAGTAATAGATAGCTAATAAAAAGAGGGCTTCTCTAGATCTCTTAAAGCTAGAGATTAGTTTTATATTAAATCTTTTTCTTATTATATTATAATATAGATTATTAAGCTCTAGATCGTACTACCCGCTAGGCTAAAAGACTATAGTATTTACCTATAAGGGGAATACGCTTAGCACGCTATATAAGGCAAGAATACGCGGCAGCTACGCTATAGCCGAAGTCTGCCTAGGCCGCGTGACTAGACGTATAACTATTATATAGCTTTAATAGATAATATAGACCTTCGACGCTATCGTATTATAAGATACCCCCCTTTATAAGCGACGACCTCGGCGCTTTTCTATAACGTATTATATACTTATTCGTATAAATCGCTTATTCTATAAGAAGAAAGCCTAAAATATAGCTTAGACCTTAAAGGAATCGATAAACATATCCTTCTTTTTAGCTCTTTAGATAGCTTCGCTACGCCCTAGAAGCTAATAGTAGGGCTCCTAACCCTCTAAGCTAAAGTATATACGCTTATAGAAGCCTAGGACTAGGACGAATAAATACTCTTATAATATAGATCGCTAAGCTCTAGATCGCACTACCCGCTAGGCTAAAAGACTATAGTATTCACCTATAAGGGGAATACGCTTAGCACGCTATATAAGGCAAGAATACGCGGCAGCTACGCTATAGCCGAAGTCCGCCCGGGCCGCGTGACTAGTCGTATAACTATTACGTAGCTTCGGTAGATAATACGGACCTTCGACGCTATCGTATTATAGATAGTTATCTTTATAAAGCTAGACTAAAAAAATATATTTAATCT
>JAAMPI010001521.1:0-13436 GCA_013054445.1 Cudoniella acicularis | reverse complement strand
GTAATTACTAACAAGTAAAAAGCTTTTTCAAATTTCTAACACTGAAATTTCAATTAGCTACGGAAGCCGACTTGTCATTCACGGCTTAGAAAGACTTTCTCACGCTAATCACAAGGAAAAGAAGAATTTTGCAGTGTTCGCAACACAATCTTTAATGTCACGGTCGTGATTCTTCATCATCGATATGTCAATGTTACAAAATCATTCGGATTCCGTGTCATACTCTCAAAACCCCCGAATTCCTCGATCTTCCTAATCCACTCATATCTGTCTCGAGGCCGGAGCTCTCTACCTCGTATTTGGTCTCATAAACTAGGAAACCTTGAAGTTGATTTTGATATGAAAGGAAGCCGAACCATCGCTGCTTGAGCTAGATTCCACTAGTGTAATAGTAACCGGATGGTTGGCTTTTCCGGCTGTAGGGTTTGTCGGTGTTGTAACTGTAGGCTTGGCGATGTCGACAGTGGTCATGGGGTTAGAAACCACACCATCTGGAGACCAGATACCACCCAAATTCTTGTTGCCTTTGCCGAAAGGCCATTCCTCAGTAGCCTTCTCGCAGCACCAGCAAGTGCTTTGGAAAATATGGTATGGTTTGCCAGCGGATATACTATCCAAGCATTTGTGGCAGCAGAACCCAGTTGTCTTCTGGCATTTCGGGCAGACGATTCGCTTGTGAAGGGAGTCGGACAGCTTTTCCACTCCGGGCTTCAGAGAGTTCTTTTCTAACAGTCCTAGTGTCGACGGGCTAGCTTCCGGATGTGTCTTG
Organism: Cudoniella acicularis; assembly: GCA_013054445.1. Taxonomy (NCBI): domain Eukaryota; kingdom Fungi; phylum Ascomycota; class Leotiomycetes; order Helotiales; family Helotiaceae; genus Cudoniella; species Cudoniella acicularis. Next base: position 12,667 of record JAAMPI010001521.1, on the reverse strand, counting down.
TACTGAGGGTTGGATTTGCAATCTGGCAGGGGTAGTCTACCATCAACTTTTTGCCCTGGCCACAACGGCAGCTTCTCTCGTGTCCGCAGCTGAAGGTGAAGTGATCATGCATCCCGAACTTAGGCACAGATGAGGGATTTTGTGTTGTTGTTGGCTTAGTTGGCCATCCGGGTTGAGACCATGCACGATATACACGAAGGCCACGAACTGGAACCCAACGGCCGCAGTTGGAGCACTTGCGGCGGTAATTTGTATTTGGAAACATGTTTATTATTCTGTGATGTCTTTGGTGCTAGTAAGTTTGTAAAATCGGTTGTTGTTTTGTGAGAGAAAATTCGATTTTCCTGTTTTGAGAAGAACCGCTTGGGCTTTTATAGAAATCGGATTGAGGTGTGAGGTGAATCAAGAGTCCTACCCATGTATGAGTGTATAGAAAAGGATTTTCAAGTGTAGTCATGGCTTGTGTCTATTCACCTAAGCAATTGTGTGGTGGTTTTTATTTCTTCAAGGACTTTCATTCCCGATTGTTGTATACTACATACCACGTTCTCAATAACTTGAAACTAATTCCTCTTGGTCCCTCGAACGTCAAAAATTAAAATGGAGCCTAATTATACAGAAAAATACTTCGTCGTTGTTTTAAACTGTTGAAGCGACTACCAACAAGACTCGAGGTACTAATGAATTAGATATAAAATTTACAGGTACAAAAACTGGGAAGCTACCGTGTCCATGTGACCACGCTAGCACATAAAAGCTGTCTTCATGTAATTAAAACAACCACAACTACAACTCTCAATACAACCCAACTTTGACTCTACGGCTCTACGGACCAGTTGTCTTTTCTAAAAACCACTAGTAAAAAATCTGTCAGGCAGAATTTGATTATAAAGACCTTGCATTGCAATCATTAGGATGGTGGTTTAAATACTGAAGTTTAATCCAGAAAGATGAAGCTTTTATTTGCTCACATTACCAAATGTAGCGATTACCCCTGAATCATAGCCGCACCAAGTTCCCTGGCAAAATCTCGCAGATTCATCCAAGACTATGATGGCTCAACCCCACTCACTCACCAACCACCAGGTTCTTAGTAATTTGCACATACTGATACCTCTTAACCCGGTGGCAACATCGGGCATACCCGATTCCCTTGTACCCGAGAAACTACTCCAACCAAAACAGACCAACCAAAACGGGTTCAGGTGAACACTGGTCACAATGTCCTGGTTCGTAGACCATAATATTTGTGAATTTTCTCTTGAAGAATATGCAGAGATCACTTTCCTCACATTTGATAGCCTCGAGGAGAGTGACCCGTCGCAGCGTACGCAGTTTCGACTGACCCACATGCACATGTTGGATGCTTTCCACAAAATGTAAAGAGACTGAGAGAATGTTGTTTGGTAGCGATTTGTCTTTCCTCGAGATATTTTCAAAGAATTATTGTTAAGTCTTTTTAGATCCTAGATAGAATAAATGTGCTCGGCGAGAGCCCATTTAAATCAAGCGCTCTCTAGTAAAGGCTTGAATGTGATTCCTAGCTTTGAATTTTTGATTCACTCCAGTTCTATTCAACTGGTTTGACAACTATGCATCTCTATTCTTGGTTTGCGATTCCTCTATTAAACGATGATCAGCATATTTTAAATATTTAATAGCTGTAAATGTACATGTAAATGTAAATTGCTCTAAAAATCTATAATATTTCTGCTAGCTTTTGAATTCCGGAGAGATTTCATCTTTCTATATTAGAAATAACACTTCTTAGTATACTTTCACTTGTAGTACTTAGCAAAAGCTTCAGTACTTAACATATCACAGAACTGTTGCAACTGACTTGGTTCAGTTTCGTAGTAATAAATCACTTGAAGACTCTATCACCTGGGGAATATATCTTGCTGGAAAACCTCGCTTGAATTAACTCTAAAATGCATCTGAGGTCCAGTGACCACGGACCAGAGCTTATATATTCTGGTTTCTGGAACTAGCCGGGGTACCTTATGCATAAAGCTACTGTTTTTGGTACAGGCAAGGGGAGAACCGTTATTTCTGAAATCGGCGAGGATGCAGGAATTGCACATTTTGATTGATGACATGAAAGTGTTTTGATGTAGGAATTTTGTAAGTGTTTGAGAGGAATCTGGATGATTTGATGTTGTTCTGGCTGGTAAAAGTGAGAAGGAAGAGGAGAGCTGCCTCGAACTTATAGATTAGCGTGATTTCAAGGTGTTATTCACTTCTAGTTTTAGTTTTTGCCCTCGATTCAGTTGCTTCCGTATTGCCCCACTATATCGTTAATCATTGACTGATTTGGCTGCATAAAGGGCAATACAGCCCAGCTGCAGTGAACATACCCATGTCTTGCTACTTTCATGACTTCAAATTCATGTAGCAAAAGTTTCTCAGGCTGCCTTGAATCTATATTACATGATGTGCCTGGTTTTCCGAAGGTCGGCGGTAACTCTTGGCGAGTTCCCAAGGCACATTCACTCAGAGTTTCTCGCTATTATTGTTTCAGCCCGACTGAATACGAAAGTATTATTTGATTCAGAAATGACAGTTTTAATAACTTTGTACTGGAGTGTTATAAATTTAAACAATTGAAGTGTTTGCGAGCCCTTTCCCCGAGTTTCGTTTTCAGCCCCGTACCAAACGTGCTATTTAACCAAATCAAAATCTATGATGCAACTATCCTCTATAGTAGTAGACATTCCGTGCTTCAACCAGTATATACAATATCCTATCAAACCAAATATGTGCCATTCTTGCGCATTTACGATATTCCCCTCCCCCAGCTCCCGTTTCCTGTCTCCCGATCCGAGTGATCGGGTGGGAACTTGATTTCTCTCCTTTGACTTTGCGTCGGTGGTTCTCGTGTGCTTCGTGTCGTCATAAATGATTTCTTCTTCCAGGATTCTGGGGAAAAAGAGCGAAATTTGGATCTCAGATCCAGGTACTCGGAGGTTGTGGTTCTAATAATTGCCAATCAACAACCGTAGCGATAGTCGCAACCATTTCTGCTTGAGCCGAAGGCCATGTTTTTGCAGTCCGAGCCTTCTCCACAATTCGTGCTCGACATGTGGTACACATCGGGCGCAATATTTCCTTGGTGGGAAACCAGCAAGGACGTTTTTTCGAGCAGGGGTGTGAAGCTTTCGAGATGATCTTTTTGCAGCTTTCGATTTGGCATTGATGGATTTCGATGAGACACATTTTGAATGGGTTATTTTGTTGTTGAGTTTTGGGCTGTGGTACTGTGAATGAGAGAATGTTGTGAAGATGTGCAGCTGCTAGAGTGAAAGTGATTTAAAGAAATGAGAAAGGAAATTTGGGTAGTGAGTGACTTTGAGATAAGAAACGGAAATAGGAGATTTGTGAATGAGTGTGTTGGAGAGACATGGTCGAACAAGGAAATTCATGAGTATAAATCTTTTTTTCATAGCTCGGATTTTGTGGCAATGTGCGATCCGATCACGTATTAAAGTTCGAAAAACAATCCACTAAATAGCACTCATTAGGTAAAGCGAGTATAGAAGGAGCCGCAAAGGAGGGGGCGTATGTCAGCTGTTCTTGGCTCCATCTTCCAAAAATAAATTTCAAGCTGACACAACCTCTCATTTTTTCAATGGATTCAAACTACCCTTCAGTCAATCGCAAAGCTCTTCATGAGTTCAATTCAAATCGTATATCTGTGGTGTAAATGCAAATATACAAAGTGTTATTGTTGAGCGCACTCGTGCGGCGTAGCGCAGGGTTTAAAGTTTAAATACTTATCGTGTGAGGAGGTGCCCTTCGTGGAAAGCAAATAAAGTTAAAGGTAATTTAAAATAGCACGCTGACAGGCAAAAGCAGAAAAAATCAAGGTGATAGGTGAAGGAATATAGGCAGACGCGTTTCAGAATCAATCCACCATGATCGGATCAGGTAATCCCGCTAAATTTTACGAGAGAGTACAGCCGCCAATGTGCAAGGATTGAACTTGCAACGTAGTTTTATTTTCGCCGATTGAAGGTAATGGACATGAGAAAAGTTCGTGAGTTAGATGGTTCAAAAGAATTATAGGGTTCAGTTTGATCAAGGATTGGAAAGTGAAGCTTGGAGAGAAAAAAAAGGAGAAACGGGGAAGCGGGGCCCTGAACATCTATTTATCACGAGAAAAGAAAACGAGCAAGTAAACTTTGCGCGGCGAATTACCAGCTCAAATTTGTCGACCAGCCTATTTCTTCTGTTTTGAAACGAGTTGTATGAAAAAAGTCATAGTAATAAGAACCTTGGCAATATATCGTCTCGCCAAAATCCAGTCAGGTTTCCTCTTATTCAACAGGCCGCATTTCCAAAAGGAAGGCAAGTACGGTAAAACAATCAAGACAAAAGAGAGGAATAAATATTATTAGCAATTCACTACCCCATCCTAGTGGCGACGATGTTTCTCGACTTTTCCGCATGTTTTTATCAGTGAAGAAGAGTGAAAGAAATAGATTAAACAAGCTGAAGACCTCATTTCACTTTATTCCACTTGCGCCACAATTCTATCATCAACTAGGAACCAGTGACGCCGTGTACAAGACTTCGCACAGCAAAATTTAACGCCAAATTAGACTCCGTATTTCCATTTGTAGTTTTTGCAGCTAGGAAATCCAGTCCAATGCTCAAACCGTGACTCAACGGCACACACAAATGAAATTGAAACGGCAAGTATATCAATCAAAGCTCCACTGCCTGCACAGTCTCCAAACCGTGTATCTGCGGCAAGAAATTCCCTCCTCTTTCGGAAACGACTGGAACCCAAAAAGGAAGCTTAGCATTTTACATCACAGATTCCGGTTGACATCTTTCCCCCTTCCTTCCCCCACGCAAAATACCTGCACACTATAAAACGCCCCCTCTTGGCAGGTTATTCCTGTCTCCCCTTCCTAAACGGATGAAAGAAATGCATCTTGACCTTAGAATTTCAGTAGACTTCAAACACAGTTTCATTCTGCTACATACGTAGTTATATGTAACGTATATTGACGAAGTGAAACACTCTTTCGGCACCAATCGTTCCTCTATTCTGTTTTAGGAAAGAGACATGAAAATAAACGCCAATGGGTAGTAAATGTTAACACTGCTGTAACTAGCTTCAAGTGTGTAGCCAACGCCACTAAACGGAGTTTCAAACAAGGGAATTAAAGACAAAATTTATATCGTTGTAAATAAAAATAAAAAAAATCTCAGGCACTATTTAACGTCTGCTTCAAGTTTTTCCTCTCTGTTCAGTTACAAGCCCTAGATGTAACATCCTATTCTCTTTCCATTCAAGAAACAGAAAGAAGATTAACGTCAATATTTTTACGAAAGGTGTTGATGCAGATCACCTGCCCACTTCCTCTATGGCTTCAGGAAAATGCAGCTCTTAAAACCATCATCTGAAAAACAAGTTTTCATTCATTCATTACAACAAGAAAGGACACCATCCATCACAACTCCCCGACCCAGATTACAAAGCCCCCTTCCCCTTTTCCCCGTTGGCCCCCACCCCTCTTCCAAACCCTCCAAGCCCGCCCCTCAAATCAAGGTTAAAGTTAAAAATAACCCCTCCCTCCCCAATCCGAACTTAAATAAGCATCTCATCACCCACTAATAATTCGTGTAACCAGCGTCTCAATTCTCTCGTCCTCTATTTAATATACCTATGCGTGTGCCCGCCCACCGTAAGCCTCCACTTAGCACGTAAATTTTGTTTATGCCTTGCCCCTTTTACGAGTTCAGGGTGAAAGGTTTGGGAAAAGGTTATTGAGGTTAAGAATTAACCTAGATCCCTCGTCTCCGAGTGTTTACATGAGGAATTTACAAGTGATTGTAGTAAGACTGTAAGACAGACGATATTTCCCCTTTAGGTGAGAGTGAAGAAATAACAATAAAGAAGGTTGATTTTCCCAAGTAAGCAGGGAGCACCAAAACAACTGCAGTCATACGGGTAACGTCTTACATCCACACTGTATCACCCGTCTACATAAACCAGGAATGTGGAACCAGGTAGCAAGGGGAGGAAGATTACCGTACCTCCAAATGCGGGAAAAGTCACCGATGATGCAAAAACCCACATTGCGGGATGAGGTGAGAAGTGCTTTTGTTAGCCGGTGAAGCACGAGGTACAAGACTGACAAAGAAATTCGTAGATGCAAGTCAGCTTATGAGTTACAGTGTGTTTCTGTTGCTTTTTTTTTGCCTTGATTCTCTGGTGTGTGTATGGATGGATGTATGTGTGTGGGCGCGGGACGGACAGGAAGAAATGAGATGTAGTGTTTAGTGTGGGTGTACGGCTTGTACGCGTGTATACGTGTATGTATAGCTGAATGCCGAAGGGAGAGAGGCATGGATAGAAGAACAAGGGAACGGGGATAGTCAGTCAATAACCGGTTTGCAAAGCGGGAAAACCAGGAAGGCATTCATGCAGCAGGAGACCTGCCTTCTGCTATACTACTTCACCTTTATGTCATACCGAAGCAAGCCTTTGTTGTGAAAATACTCGGGTTGTGAGAAGTGGGTTCGTTCAAGCTTCAAAATGGGACTGAATGGTTGGCTGGTTTCACACAGAGACTCAACCTGGAAAAAAGGCTTGGACGAATAGACTTCTGATAAATCAGAGTAAGGAGGGAGTACTGATCCTATCTTTAGAAAAAAGAAATCCCAACACTTCCCCACAACAGCAAAAATAATTCGCCCAAAAAGCACCAGCACTAACCTAATAAAGACGTAAAAAATCCCAATAAATCTCACTAATAAGGCTCATACAACCCTTATCACGCTCCTGCACGCAATAAGCATTCACAACTCGTCAAATAAGCGGCCAAAAGACCACTAGCCAGACCCGAATTAAAGTCCCCTTCTCGAGGACTGTAAGAACGTAAAGTCAAATTGCATGTACAGTCAGAAAGCTTGCTCGTGCTCGTCAGATAAAACAAAATCAGTAAGCAAGCGAGATCACCCCACTGATAGGTCAGTGGTTACTTGAGATAAGAAGGTAAACCCCATTTAACGTAAAAGGTCATGAGATAAAACCAGTTATCAAGCGGGTTCTCGCCCCCGATAGGCCCACTCGTAAACCCGTCGCAAGTAAGCACAGCCTCATCGCACATGTGTAGATGCTACAGATTATTGAAAAGATAATGCAAGAACATCGTAAAGGGTAACATTTGAGTAGAAAGAAACGATATATGCAGGAATTCGGAGTAAGTAGTTCTAAAGGCCGGAGGCCGAGAGTGACCGTCTCACTTTCCGAAACTTCGATATGCAGCCGGATGGCCATGTAGCATGTACGTATATGCGTGAAGATACCGGGGCCCGGAGATGTAAGCCGTAGAAAGATACCATGGACCGGTGCCGGTAGATTTTTTTTCTTCAGCGGGACGGACGCCGACGGCGGCGGTACATTTGCTCCTCCCCGACTGAGCTATCTCCGGTGCGTTCAATCCATCCACGAATTGGATTGGATAAATCAGCCCCTCGTTACTCGTAGGGATGAATCCTGGGGGAAATTCAAAAATCCAAGAAGTCTCACGTAAGCTAGGCAGTGTCGCTGGTCAGTGGTTGAAACGAACGGGCGAGAGGTGCTGATTTGACGGATGGATGCGTGGAACAGGTGAGATACATAAGCGGAAAGTATCCGTAGAGACGGCATGAATTGAACGACTTCGGAAGTGAATCGTGCTGTATCGGTTGAAGGAAACGGGATGTACAGACAGATTTACGACCGCCGAGTCGGATGTGCGTGTAGGAATGACACGATGCAATGCAAGTGTGTGCGGGCGGGAGGGAGGAAGGGAAGGAGGCCCTCATGAATCAAAGCAAGAAGGAACAACGTGGAAATAAGCATAACGTAGTACCGAAGCGAAGCTACGAGTTAGAAAGCAAACTTTCAAACCGCACTTCACAATATCGTAAGGCTAAATGACCAACAAGTTTCGCCTTTGGCAATAATTAATTCCCTAGACAGGAAAGCGAGTAGCTTGGTATCAAAGCGAGAGCCTCACCGCACCACACCGAGTACGCTTTCTTTCATAAAGAGAAATATCCCCGCATATACTGTATGTGAGTATGTATAGAAAGGATAAAATAAGCTTTTCCCTTGCAAATCCCGCACGTATATGAACGTACACTTACATAACCAAGTACTGTGCGAGTCAGAGTGAGGAAAGGGGAAATGGAAGTAACGCACCAAGTAAGCCGCATTGTACCCAGGCATAAAAGTCGTCAGCGCTGACTAAATATCCAGGTTATGAAGCAGAGAGGCCCCCGAAACTAAACTCTTCTCGTTACCGATACCCGCGTTAATGATTTGGGGCGCACATTTGTTTGGTCTGTATGCAGGTGCATGCGATTTTGTGCGCGCGTGTGCCTGTGCGTGCTTGCGTGCGTGAGTGCTTTTCGGATCCGATCGCGCGTTCATGGTTAAAGTTAGAGTAGGGTTACACGGCATCGCGTTGTGCGGGAGGGAGGCAGGGAGCCAGGTGGAGGGGCAAGAAAATACGGCGTGGTGGTTACTTATCGATGGTCTGTAATAAGGTGATTAGACTATGGAAATAATAATAATAACTTAAAATAAGATTGGTCCAAAGAGAAGAGGAAGATAACGAGCTCAAGGAGGCGAAGCAAAGCGGCCCTCCCCCCTAGAGCCCTGCGAACCCGAGGTTGAGACTTCAACCTCCAAGTTACACAGCAGCGGAAGGAAGGAGAATTATACGCCCCTTAATTCGCTGGCAGTGAGGGAGTGAGGCTCAAAAGCTGCCCCTCCCTCTAAAAGTTATTTGTAATACGAGTTTAAGAATCTTATTATATGTTTGAGCTTGGGTAACATTGCAGGGGGTGGAAAGAAGGAATGAACGAGAGGCGCATTATGTAAACACCTTATTGGTTGGATAGTACGAAGAGATAAGTTCGGCTAGACCTAGACATTTATAAAGGGGCAAGTGTTGCGATGGCATTATTCAGAACGTTAAATAGAGAAATGAGTAATGGCAGTAAGGAATTACGTGATCTTGTGTGAAGTGAAGCTTTAAAAATGGAAATTGACTTGTAATTAAATTGAGGGTAAGCACACTTGAGCAAGCGAGAAGGATGACAGGAGGCACGGTACCTAAATATGTGCTCGGCGGCCCTCCGAAAAGGCGCTGCAAGAAAACCTGGATACGGGTGGCTTAACCTTAAAGCTACACCGCTGGGAGGCGGCGGAGGGAAAGAGGGAAATACCGGTGGAAGGATTGTGTATAGAGGTGTTTGAGATTTAAGGGTGTGGTGTTGTGTGGTAGCGCGGATAAGATGGAGGGGTACCGGCAGATGAAATGAATCGCGATAAGTATTTATACTAGCCTTGTAGCGATAGAAAGAGAGCAAATTAAACCATTTCACCACTAGCTGAAATGAACAATCGAAACCCCACAAATCCGGCACTTCAATCAAAAGCTAAAACCAAAAAAACAGAAGAAATAAGAAAGAGGCTCTGCAGCTTCAAATTCAGATTCAGGAGGCGGCCCTCCTGAAAATCCTCCCTTCGGATCCCTACGTCACGTCACTCACGTGCAGCCTGCTGCGACCTATCGGTAATTTAACCTTAACCATCCACCCACGCATGGATACACCCAAAACAACCCAGCTCTCGTTAATTCCTTCTTTGGCCCTTCCTGCAAGCCCGTGGCTCAGCAGAGAAGGTTACTTAATTAACTGATGGGCGGCCGCCCTTTCTTGGAGCCTTGGAGGATCTTGGCGGATCTTGGCGGATCTTGGAAGGGCTTGGATTCTTGTCTTGGCTTGGCTGAGAGAAGGTTATCTCAAACAAATAAATTTAGAAAGTAGTGCAAATGAAAATTAGAATTAGAATTAGGTCTAGCTGAGGTGCGTGCTTTGGCTTTTATTTATTTTTTATCAGAAAAAATAAATGCACTCAAATGGCTGTATAACTCCTCCCTCCTAAAATCAAAACCAAAACCATCATGATCAGATAAGACACATCACAGCGTCCGCCTCCGCGTCCGTGTCGGAACTTTCGGGCGCCCTCTCAACCCAGAAGAACAGGGATGCCACGAGAGAAGAGGACTCCCATCTACGCTAAGAAATACTTAAAAGGACCCATGCTACCCACGGAAAGTCGTCGCGAGCTAAGCAAAACAAGACAGGGCCGCGTCATCCCAGCGGGGCATTCGTAGACGGACGTAGTGGAGCTCCCGAAGTTTAAGCTTGTTACGACGTTATGACGCGAGTAATGTTACTGAAATGTGGAGGCCGCCGCGCAGCGAACTCAATTTTCGATGTTGCGTGGAAGAGTCGAGGATTAATTGCTATGCTAATTGTTTCTGAGATGCTGATGATGATTGATGGTTAATAATGCAAAACAAAAGGATGTGAAAATCGTGAGGGGGTCTCACGCCTTCAGGAAGCACAGTGGAAATGGGGTTTCTATTTAAGGGTTAGGAGGCCACCGCGTAGCCTGGTGACATGGTGACATCCGCCCATCTCGCTGCTTACTTGATTGAGGAGCCGTTACGTCGTTTGTCGTCGCGGACAAATTTCCCCACAAATTCAAATTCTTTTGGTTGAAATTGTCCTTACGTGTCACGCACACTTGAGGACTTTGAGGCGTTTCGTTTGACTCGTCTCAGCTGACTTCAAAGCGCAGAGGCTTCGACTCACCGCACTTGCGATTATCAAAGCCCTCGTAAAATATTTATGCTTGAGGGCTTGGATGCCCAAACTCATCCGATCCGGCACTTGCGGTGTCTTAATCTGGTTGCGTAGAATACCAAATATAGTTAAAAACCCAGCCAATCAAACTTGCGCGCATCCCTCCGTATCCACACATTTCCAAGATGTTGTACTCATAAACCGGGTGTCACCGCATAGCCTCCCTGAATCCGAATCTGAGTGTGAATCCGATAGTTCCGAGAAAAGGGAGGTAGCGAGCTGGTATCTGGAAGCGGAACGGGTGGTTATCGGGGTCCGAGGCTGGGAGACCCACAACACAACGCAATTCGAAATAAGCATAAATGAAGTCACACACGCATTTCGGGTTTGCTGGGATGCTGGTTGTGAGACGAGAAGCTTGGCAGTCGTACAGGATGGACCCTGGCTGGTTCTTCAAACTTACGTCAGCAGGGTATCATGGTCGACTGTCGGCCGAAGGAGTGACTGTCAATGTCATCGCCGTGAAGTTGCAGCAGCTTCTGGAATCATGAACCTTTTCATAATCATCCTGAAGTCTGAATTCCGGACCCCATTTGGACTCTCGTAATTTACTCCATACAAGCTCTCTTTTCCACTCAGTGGGACCGCGTGTGCCGCCCAAATATTGGAGGCTGCCGTCCCACCGTCCCGACAAAGAAAAGCCACGTTTTGGAGGCGTCGAGACAGACATCACGCTAAGATCGAGCCCAAGGCCAAGCTTTTTCTTCTTTTTTCGCTCGGGTCAGAAATGCTTTTTGACTGGTGCGCCAAGGGAGGTTGATTTTAAGTTGACAGTAGTGTTTGGGACCGCTGTTTTTTTGGCCTGAAGACGGACTTGCGCCTATGTTATGGTGTTAAAGTTAACGTGTAAACTATGGTGTAAAGTAGAGGGCTAGATACTTCGAGAGCACCTTCTAAGAACCCAGGTAAAATTGGAGCTGCACAGCCCTTCAGAAATAGTGACCTGGTGACACACGGAGTTTCTTATCCTTTAACTCCAAGGGCTGAAGGACCGACTGACCGATCGAGAAGCCGTCCGACAAACGGCATGACATGATGACGCACCTGCAAACGAGCCGCCTGGCCTGCCCCTTCCATCTTTTAACCTTATTTTTATTCGCCCGTTCGCTTTCCCCACCGTGAACGGTTCGCCAATTATAAATTCCTCCTTCCTTCAGGTTCTCCATTATTATGGAGAGAATAATGAACCAAACAGGGAATTCCCAGCGAATCTCCTTTTCGCATTGGCTTATTTTATCTGTGGATTTGAAGAGGGATGGGGTACGTATCGAGAGTCAGAGCTGAGAGCTGAGGAGGAGAGGAAGAGGAGATCAAACTCAACAGAGTTACAATAAACGAATTGACTCTTTCATCCTTCCCCTCTTCACCACTCGTCAACCCCCAAATTTAGCAAACAAGCAAACGGAAACAGACAGAAAAAAAAGGCAAGCACCTCACTCGCTCGTTCGCCTTGCGGCTGCCTATTTGTTCCTCCTCCATCCTACTAATCTCCTCCCGTGTTCAGTGCTCACACGCAAACGCCCCTCCACCAAAGAGGGAAATCTGTTCGAGATAAGGGTTAAGCTCCCGCCACCAACTGTGCCATCCATCTTATCTGTGTTTCTTCAGCGGCCGGTGAAGTAGTCTGATGTGTGATGTGGCAGGTTACCTGTTCTGTATCGTGTGCCTTGTGTTTGTCAAATACCGGTACAACTCCAGCACGAGGTTGATACTGGATGAGAATTTACATTTGCATTTTGAGCTCAAGGAAGAAGCCGACGGATATACATATACCTATCGGTGACGAAAGAGAGGGTTGTATACGGATATACAGTACATATATACGTACAAATACTTCCTGCGTAGGCAAACTCACGAACTCTCTCGAAATCTGACATACAGATACGCTTCCCCCCAACCAAACCCCCACTTCGCAACCAACTGCAATGCAACACTGTAAGTAAAA
>JAAMPI010001520.1:0-13441 GCA_013054445.1 Cudoniella acicularis | reverse complement strand
GATTGTATAGAAGTTCAAGATTCGTAGATTTAATAGGGTTGGAAGGGGGTGGTCCAAATGGGGGGGGGAGGGACTTATGATGAGACTTGTGCAAGTCCTTCAGACTACTCGAGCCCGAGAGAGCTCTCAGCTCCACAAAATCACCATTATCCCCAGTTTTGTTGTTCCCTGTAGATCGAGCAGATCGAGCAGATTGACTTCCACTGTTAAGTATTCGATTGCGGAGAGATCGCATAGACATGATCCAGTCGTTGGATAGGATATGGGCCTTGTTAAGGAGGGCAGGGAAGAGCGGCATACATGAGCACATAATACCAATGCAGCACTCAATTTGGCTGTACTGAGATTAGTCTCAAGTATATATAAGGTCACACAGCACAAAAGAAAGGGGTTCTTACTTGACGAGAATAACGTTCAAAAGACCCCAGGTGAAGTCAGTGCCATCATTGGCAAATTGAAATCTATAGACAGCCCCGACAATGCTCATTATCACCGCGCTGGAAGAGGTTAGCTAAAGGAAAACCAAAGTTGCTTTTAAGACGTACAAAAGGCCCGTTGCAAATACTAGAGCCAAACCAATCTTCTTTCTTTTCGGGAGATAAAGCTTCACCACCGAATATATGGGAAGTACCAAGATATAGCAATCCGTAGCCACATTGATGACCGCCATCGTCTTGTTCAATGGGATAGTTCTGGCTGTGTCCAGGAAAATAAACAGGAACATCAAGGTGGTGTAAACAGTCAATATGAACACAATTCCGCTCAGAATTGCTATCTTGACCGCCGGCGATGGAGAAAACAATCTATAATAAAGGAGTAAAAGCGCCAGCTTCGTGAGGCCGATCGATGGCTCGGTTATGTCGGCCATGACTCGAGCTGGCTTAAACGTCCTCCCGTTAGAACATATACCAAAACTTGTCGTTGTGACTTACAGTAATGATAGGAAGGAGATCAATAAGGCGAACATCCCACATGTGCTTTCCAATACCGTGTGTACACACTGAAGATAAACTCGTTAGAAATGGCAATCTCCAATAGGTTAATTGTACGTACACCATGTATTTATACCTGTATATGCCGCTTGAGAAAGCTGAGTTTATTCAGTAACAAAGTCATAAATAATAAGCCGAACAGGGCAGTAGGACTGCCATCACGACATACCAGAGCGACAACGAGAACAACTGTGCAAGTCATTAACAAGGCAGAAAAGGGGTAATAAAAGTCGCAATTTACGGTCATCCCACCAGGGAGATTTCTGTACAATACATCGTACATACAGTCTTAGAATGACAGATAAAGTTGCCAAACCAAGAAAAACTCCCGCAACGGCAATATAAGCATCTGCTCTATTTTTAGGATTAAGGAAGTTGGAGAGAGTGCCATTGGGAGGTTCCAAAGCAGGAATGAAGGGCAGCTCAGCGGGAGGGATATCGGCGAGAGACATGGTTTCGTGTGAATCGAGTGGAACTTGGATGGAGTTGAAAAAATGAAGTGGAGAATTTTGGAAAGGTCTGCTTGGAACATTCAGCAATTAAAATCCGAATCGAACCGCAGCCAATCAGGAGTTAAGGCAGGCTGGAGATGCAGAGCATTCAAGAAGTGCGACCAGTAAGTGGTGATGCCCACACACACGCGACACAGATACCGTAGGATCTTATTGGTAAACCTTTACCCCCCCCCCCCCCGGTATCGCCTAAGCACACAGGGTATTTATTGGCCACATCGTCTCTTCGCATGTTGGAAGTCAACGGGGAGTGCGAGAGAAAACGCTACGATCTCCCTCATTTCACTCACGAATGTGGCTCTCCAGAGGTGTTTCGCCACTCAGGAGCCTCCGATCACGCCTCCGAGTACTCAGGTAAGACCAGGGACTCAGGGAGATGAAAATCTCAACAATGAGATCCTCCGGTAGTAGCAATATACACATCAAGCTCCCTCATTCAACTTCGAAGCTCGAACCGATTCTCATGTGCCTCAATAGTGCATATGCGTTACAGTGCTTTGACTGCAACGGTTCAACTTGGCAACATGGAAACCCTCCCTGGAATGTAACGGGAATGGAGTGGAGAAGGAAGACGCGTTTGGGGCAAACGAGCCTAGATGTTTGCAAGGCTTCGCAACCCCGCCTTTTGGCCTTGGAAAACCAAAGTCATCGCAAACACTTCAAAGTCATAAAATAACTAGGGGTAATGAGATAGAGTAAGACGCTCTGTTTGCGGCACTTCTTACGCGTGCACCAATGTGTTTCTAGATGTTATAAAGTGGCGTAAATTACTGTGGAGACTTAAGGATAGTCCCTTAACGGCCGGCACTCTCTTGTGCCGAATTCCTTCCTCCAACATGGTTGCCTCAAGGGTCTCTTAAACCCTGCCAAATTCCAACGCGAATTACCCAGATTGGTCTTTCGCTAGCTTTGGGCGTCCACAACCATGCATACGGATGATTGGCCGACGCCCACATAGAGCCTCCCCCTCCTTAATCTGAACCTCCTGCACGTCGGGTTGGATATTCTGCACTTCTGGTTGGATCTTCTAAAAGCAAGTGTAAAAAGGAAAATCTTATGTGTTGGGTTGGATATTATGCACTTCGGGTTGCGCCTTCTAAAGGCAGGTGGTGAATGTGCAGGGGAGAAGGGCCTGCATGTCGAGTTGGATAATCTGCAGAGAGAAACCCAAAGAGCGCCTATACGGAGATTTTTGGCGATCGATTGGTGCTCACAGATCCGTTGCTGTTCTGTGGCTTCCTGATCCTGCCCCTGCCCTGACCTTTCCCCAAATTTCTGCAAGGAGCAATTCTTTGGAAAGAATGCTTCTGTGCTTTCCATACAGGTGTGGCACGCTCGCTAATGAACCTCATACAGGGCATTGCGATCACAAGTATCAAATTCACACATGAATCCAGTGCTCTGGCAAAAAACTGTTAACTCATTTATCCATTTTTGTGGTATTCACCCCATTCCCCGAGCACAAACTGCCTCATTACAGCCGCAGTCGCAAGCTGGCAGCGCCTCCTGAGAAGCGACTGCTTGATCCACGTCCAGTATTTCTCAATTGAGCTCATAGAAGTATGCGACATTAATATAATTCCATGTTTTGTGCGGTGCTATGCGCAGTAGGAAGCAGTCGAATTATAATCAAACTATAACCATAAGTTGTGTTACTGTGTACAGGACCCTTGTGAATCCTCAAATCTTCAAGGATAAACTCGATTTCCTGAGACATTCTTGAAGGATTCGTTGACAAATAATGGCAAAGGACTCTTAGAATTTTACCCGATTACCCAAACATTAACTGGAATTGCATGCCCTCGCTGAAATTGGTGCTGAATACAGTTTGCACAATCTCGCTCGTAAAGGCTATGTGAAACGTTCATTCTGCTCATTTAATACACTGCGTGGCAGACGATGTCAGCCCTAGACCCCCTATGTCTATACAGATTTCGTTGGTTATGATCAAGCACTTTACTTACGATGCTGATGGGGGACTGATGACTTTAGAAGGAACTCAGTAAGTTTTAACTGTAGCCGAATGGCCTTGCCATATAGTATAAAGTAGAATGTATAATTTGAAAAATTTTCTATCAACAAAGGGGTATAATCATAAGTGAACTCTGTTGGATATTCCACTCTTTGAGGCTATTATTCCGGGCGATTTCCTCAAGAAAATCTCTCCTGATAGTGCTTTCCTGGCAGCCTCAAGTGAACAAAAAAAGGCTCCTTTGCCCAAAGCATGTAATACTTCTGAGAATCCCATTCAAGCTCCGAAGCAGGGAGAATATCAAAGTTCCAAATTACGCGAGCTAGGACCAGTCGAAATTCGGCCATGGCAATATTCTACCCGAGGCAATCTCGAGCTCCAGTCGAGAATGGACGAACGGCATCTCTGTTGTCGCTGCCGTATACTTGGGAACTCAAACCCTCTTTCTCGATCCAACGCTCTGGCACGAATTGATCTGGAGCTACAAAGTTGCTGGCCGACCGGTTAGCCGCATACTGGGTGACACCCACCGCCGTCTGTAGCACACAGAAGTTAGAAATTAATTTAAAGGGCTGTTTTATGTTGACCTTATGATTGCACTGGAAAACTTACTCCCTTCGGAATATAATAACCACATATTTAGGCATCATGCGGCCCAACGACACGAGAGGGTCCATTAGAGAGTGGAGGGCAGAGTCGATGTGTCTCTCGAATCACGGCTGTTAGATATGGCAAATGATTCAGTTTGCTGAGCCTGATTTCTTCCTCTGTACCCAGCTGTCGAATTTCATCTGTCAGTTTTCGTAGAACTTGAGAATTCTTACACAGAAAATTCGTCGCGCTTAGAAGAGCGGTAGCCATAGTCTCACTGCCAGCGAGAATCATGAGTATGCAATTAGCTTCAAGCTCCTTTTTGTCCATTCCTCCACTTTTAGGATTCATCATGGCAGCAGACACAAAGTCGTTCTTCTCGGTAGACGGGTCTTGGGCCAAGCGCTTGTGTATCTTCTGTCTGACCAAGGATAAAAACCTCTCTTTGAGTTCTAGTAGTCTCCCTGGTGCGAAATAGATCAACACTGTATCTAATGGTGAATAGATTCGCAGGCACATAACAAGAGCCGACGCTTTGAAGTGGGTCAAAACCATCAGAATCCACGGATGATAAGCCATTTCTTGAAGACATCCAAAGTCCTCGCTCAGTGTGAGCCTTCCTGCAATATCAAAGGTGGCAAAATTGTACCATTCCTACATATTGACAACTACCGAGTTGCCGTATCCATTCCGGGAAGTATCTATGTTGGAGGCCTGTTGAACTTGATCTTTGAGTTTCTGAATCAAAAGACCGCTGTATGATTTAATAATGTCTTCTTGTTTAGTGACAGAAGCTGTTGAAAAGAAATTGTTCATGGGGAGTTTCCGTAGGCGAGTATGATTTTTATCCGACGCATCGAAGAGCGATTCAAATCCTTGGGCATTCTGGTAAGCCCTGTGCTTCGGGAACCCCTTGTTGCCAGCCCCATGAGTATAGATGTCTTGCCATACTTTTCCCTGGATGAAGGACAACTCATCTGGAGCTATGCGGACGACTGGACCGTATCTATCGTGAATTTCTTTGATTTTGATATGAAGACGCCCTTGCCAGAGAGCTCTGGTGTATGGCAATCTCGATATTGCCCAACGACGAGGACCTGGGAAATTGGAAAGTGGATGTAGACAAAGATTGTACACGCCATGGGCGATGAGTGTTAAGAGGAGAATGATCTAACTTTCTAATTAGTATATGGTCTCGGTATAAGTGCAAGTCAACAACCTACAAAACAGGCAATAAAACTTTGGAGAATCATGATTTCTGAGGTGATTCAAAATCACTCAGATATTTTGAGGGCAAAATTAATTTGATTTCGGAGTACTGAGAATTGTAATGTGGTGTTGTGAACTAGAATTTTAGGTGTCTCCGTGAGTCCGTGGGCTAGAAAAGAATGTGAAGGCTGGAGAAGAGACTATCTCGAATAGGTTTCGACTTTCTTTTCCTCCAAACTATATTCAACTCAGCCTCTCGCCTCAAACCCGTAACCACTAAAGTGACCCGCGAGTAGTTTTGCCGGTAGTATGAATTACTTGAACTCATGCTCAGCTTTTGAGGATAAGCGGAAAGTGGCAGTGTTAAATTAGAATATAATTATGCGAGATACAAGTTCACGAAAACGAGAGCCCTGAAATTCAACAAACGCTTCGTGGTGTCCTCCCTCTTTCTTTTCTTGGTATTCCACACGTCGGTTGTAGTCAGTTGGTATTCCAACTATAACAGGGAGCGGAGGTTAAACCGGCAGCGGGAGAACAATAGGGCGTACGTAGTGCCATCCCTTGCAACTAAACCCACTAGAAGATAAAGGAGGCCTGTGAAAATGAAGTTGCTCAGAGGAGCTCATCGATCGAGTACACAAGGCATAGCGGCGGTACCGCGGGCACTGCCACCTGCCAAATTAGAAAGGATCCAAATCTACAACACTTCGGCAGTCGGCCAGTTGCCCCCGAGTTAGTGCAAGGCAGAATTTCTAAGATTGACGAGGGGCCCTATCAAGGACGCATATGACCTGCATTTCAGAGCTTCTGCCGCTGTATGTAATTAATCTCCCTGATTCTGTGTTCCATTCGTCTCTTTACGCCACAAAATCAGAACAGCCGGTCATCATTCCAACAAGGCGGTGCCGCTTACCTGCGCAAAGCACTGCGCACAGTCGTAAGCCTCCCCGCTTCCGCGTTGAATTGCAGAATAGTTGGCCAGTAGTTCGTCTCCACAGTAAGCCTCTTGCACTTTTGCTTGTGTCGAGACCATGACCTGACAGTTGAACGCAGGAGAACCAAAGCTGAAGAAAAGAACCAAATTCGATTTCAACTCATCATCTCAAAATTTCCTCTTATCTCAAAGTGCGCCTTATCTACCATAATGTCACCTTTGGAATATGACTTTATCATTGTTGGAGGTGGGACCTCTGGACTCGTCGTTGCGGTACGTCTAACCCAGAACCCGAACATCCGAATTCTCGTACTTGAAGCAGGTGAGGATCATTCCGCAGATCCTCGGGTTATTACACCAGCTTTGTGGCCATCCCTCCTGGGCACTGACTTTGATTGGGGATATTTGTCTGAGTCTCAAGTAAGGGTTCTTTTGTTGGACAAAACTTTTAGTTTGCTAACTTCTGACTAGCCTGGTTTGAATGGGAAAAGGGTCCCCCTTGCCCAGGGACGCTCCTCGGAGGAGTCTAGTGCAGTGAATGGCCAAGCATTCGTGGCACCCTCAAAATTCAGCGTTGATGCGTGGGCAAAATTTGGCAATACCGGGTGGGATTGGGAAGGCTTTGCTCCTTATTTCCAAGCGTCCTGCACTTTGACCAAACCGTCACCAGCGGCCTGCGCTCATCTAGGACTTGATTACATCGACGAAAAGTCCTCGGCCAAGTTTACTGGGCCGATCCATGCATCCTTTGCCGAAGAGGTCAACGATCCTTTACCGAAAGCGTGGGTGGAAACGTTCAAGCGCTTAGGCTATCCTGTTTCCGGCGATCCATTTACTGGAGAAGCAGTAGGTGGCTACATCAATTCTATGAACATTCATCCGGTCACAAAGCAACGCAGCTATGCAACAAACGCATATTACGACCCAGTTCGAACAAGAAACAACTTACAGGTCGTTACTTCAGCATTGGTTGAGAAAATCCTCCTTGAAGGTCACGCAACGGAAGTTCTTGCTAAGGGCGTCTCATATGTCAAGGACGGTAAAAAGCAGACCGCTATAGCTTCAAAGGAAGTTATCTTAGCAGCAGGAGTGTTCAACACGCCAAAGCTTCTCGAACTATCCGGTATTGGCTCTGCATCTCTGCTTGAGTCATTGAAGATTCCAGTAGTCATTGATAACGGCAATGTTGGTGAGAACCTACAGGATCATCCTAATGCTGGACTTAGCTTTGAAGTAGCGGATGGTGTTGAAACTATCGATGGCCTTGCAAGACAAGATATGGCAGCTATAGGTGCAGCCATGGAAGCGTATACGAAGACCCAAAGCGGCCCATTTGCGTCAGGTGGGAATTTCTCTGGAGGCTTTCTCCCAGTCCTCGACTTCATCTCCCCAGAAGGGGAAAAGGAGCTCCAAAGGCTTTTGCAGTTTCAAATTCACGATAACAAGCCATTCTCCAAATATCACACCGAATTCGTGGACTCGCTCCTTCACACCGCTACGGAGGGATCGGGAGGATTCTTCTCATATCCAGCACAAGGAAACTTTATCCAGGAGGTGGATATTCAGGATATCATAGGCAGCTCTTCACCAGGCAACTACCTCACTATATGCTGCATGTTACTACACCCCCTGTCTCGTGGCAGTTCACACATCAACTCGTCATCACCGGGTACGAAAATGACTATCGATCCCAAATACCTCTCAAATCCCCTTGATCTTGAAATTCTAGCGCGACACGTTCGATATATCGGGAAGATTGTCTCTTCAGAGCCACTTAAAAGCTTTTTGAAGCCTGGTGGCAGAAGGAGCCATGGTGCGCCAAAGGATTTGGATAACTTGGAAGAGGTGAAAGAGTATGTGAAGAAGGCCGTTCTGAGTTCCTGGCATCCGACGAGCACATGCGCTATGTTGCCCTTGGAAAAAGGCGGAGTTGTTAATACGAAGCTTTTGGTCTATGGAACGAAGAATCTCCGTATTGTTGATGCTAGTGTTATACCTCTATCGACGAGAGGCAATTGCCAAACTACTGTTTATGCAGTTGCTGAAAAAGCAGCAGATCTGATCAAGTATGATCACGGCATAGAGGTATGAAATGCGGTGAACTGATTTCAGCGGGCTCTCGCATAGCACGTTCCTAAAACTCAAGCTCAGAAATAAGACTACATCTTCCCTTGTTCTAGCTTTTGATCCGATACTCACCCACAAACAAGTAGCAAACGCACACTTACTTCATTCAACTTTTCCCACTTCTCCTCAAATCAAATCCCTTCTATTCTTGCATCCAAGCTGAAATTGCAAGCACAAAAACACTCTCTAAATAGGCATATCGCTAACAGTATTACAGTAATCTCTCTACCGCTTCTATCTTTCTTTCCAGCCATTCCAGCCATTCCACCACCAACCCCGCTTTTACTAACTCGGTATCCCCACAACGTCAATCCGCGGCAGTTCATCCTCCCCTCTGCTAAAAAAAAAAAAAAAAGACTTGTGCTCAAAAAAATCAAAACCAGAAAATTGCTTGAATGGGAGCATTCAGGCCCACCGTATTCCGCATCCAAATTCAGTAGGCGTTGATACTCAAGATCTCACTGCCCCGCTGTGCGCTGGCCTTTCAAACCTCCCCGTTTCTGCTCGAATTTTGTAGAGTCGTCGTGTTGTTGAACTGGGTTCGAAGGTCGTTGGTCTTCCGATCTCGGTTCGATTTTCGAAGATATGTCGTGTTTTGGAGTTGGTTTCGAAGGCTGGGTCAATCCAGGAGATGGCTGCCCGATTTTCTTTTTGGTAGAGGTTTGGGAAAAATAAGGGGTGAAAATAAGGGGGGTCTTCGTAAGGGATAGTGTCTTGTGTTTGCTTTGGCTGAAAAGTTATTGGGATAATTGCCATGGTGATGCTCGAAAGGTGGTAATCGAGACGAGGCGCGCGATGGCCAGCATGACCGGCTTGATTTGGTCTCTTCCAAATGTTTGGAAAGGAGAAAAAAAGAGGAAGTCCAAAGGGCTTTGGGAACTGAATTGATGTTTGAAGTGTGCTTATCAGGTGGAATGTGAGATGTGATGGGTGTTGTTGGTGGTGTAAAGATATCCAGTAGAAATCTAGCGACGCTGGCACTCATGAGCTGCCTGCAGCGATGCACCATTTCTCCCGGGTTTGTTTTGTCATCCGTTGCTGTATAAAAATTTTCATTGCAGATATACAAGTCAGGCGCAAGAAAACTCCAGTCCACCCCGCCAGTTTACCCCACTTCGTAACCTCGTCACTTCTTAAGCTCAACGATTATTGGCCTCGGGACTTTTCCAAATCATACTCCTTAGGCTCCCCATCCTGCTGTCCGGGGAACATGATGCACACTCCCCACCACCCTCAAAAACCTCCCAACATCAATCCGCACATCCACCCCATGCCAATCCCTCTTCTCATCCTCGCCCCCAACACGACATCGCTTCCCCTTCTCAATACCCTTGTCTTCAACTTCTTTAGCGTACGCCGCGAGCCGGGAAGCGTGTACGGACGGAGCAGTGGGGTCGAAACGGCCGAGCTTGTTGGCTTTTTTCCAGGCGAGTACGCTGTCGGTTTTGGTTTCGTAGATGGAGGTCGGGAGTTCGTATTTTGGGACCGAGGAGGGGTCGCTGTAGTTGGGTCGAGCGCCGGGTGGTCGGATGTCGGTTACCTAAATGGCAGGCGGTTAGTTTTTTCTTTGCGGATGTGAATGTACCGGTAGAACGTGGGGCGGGAGAAGGAACGAGCGGGGTCTGAGGATGCTGGTAGGAATTTTGGTCCTGCCAAAAGGAAACATTTGAGGAGATAGGATGGAGGGAAAGTAGAACCGCGGGACTGAGACTTGAGCATGTGGAATTGAAGATCCGAGGTAAAAAAAAACAATATTGAACATGTAAGAAGACGAAACAAGGTGGATTCTCGATACAGCCAGCCGCAAACCAATTTTCCCCGGTCAAGAAACGGCTGGTGTTGATTACCGATTGAAACCGAACATTCGAGATAGCAGAAACGATGATAAACCCAGGTAGGGGAGATGAAAGACAATGTGAAATCCTCCAATACAGAAACACACAAGGGTATAACATCCCCTTCTGGGGTTGAAAACGGCTGCTACAGCATCCGGAATCTCGAAGAAGAAATCACGTCCAATAAGACAGTATTTATGGACAACGTTCACATAGCCGATAATCAAGGATGCCGGTACGATGCCATCAGTCATAAACGGATCGTCCCGGATCTCCCGGACTTCATAGAGAATAAGAAGCATGTGATTTTTACCCCTCCTTTCTTCTGTCAACGCTCAGATCTTCACGCTGCATATGCGGAAGCTACTAGCTCCCTAGCTTAACAACCTGACAGCTTGGGTCCAACGGTCACAAAGGTCAAGCTTAGGCCAGTGCTTATTCATATCACTCTTCAAATCTACTCGCTGTATGTATGAATTCACGGCACTGACAAAGTAAAACTGCCCCACACCTGGTCTTTGGCCACGTTCCACAGAGCAGATGGTGCGAACCAATGAGACTATTCACTTGAACAATTCATAGCAGCTTGAAATCTTCGGAGACGGGTACCTCGATGCCACTTCATTCGCCGTCTCGTCAAACCACGGCACTCCGATCCGAGGCACGGAACTTCTTTGTTCCAGATCTGACACTATCAACACTATCATTTGACAATCGTGTAGGAATTGGCAGACATAAACTCTAAATTCAACTTCTCGCTCTGATTCAGTGCAGCGGCACCACCATTGCTCCAGTTGTCTTCAGACCAACACCCTGACCACAAAGCATAAAAAAGAATGATGCGAAAACCACTTGTTTCCAGTGACATCCGCAACCGATGACCGAACAAACTTTTGTTCCATATTAATGATCGTCTTCAAGTCTGTGCTCAAAAACGCACCCACAAACTTTATTTGTTTCTTAGGGCCTTGGCTCATCGCGCAAATGATAGCACACAAAAGGCAAGGGGAAACGACTTGCTTCCAAATTCAGATCTGCCGATGATTTGACATTTTACTCTGAAGCTGCCAAAGAATCAAGTTCAACGTCAGTGCTCGAGTCCTCTTTTAAAAAGTCTCGGAGCGGAATTCCAAACTACTCCGCCACCAAGACCTGTATCACTAGTGATGTTTCGCGAAGCGAAAACCGGGCTGCAGAAAATAGAATTAGACACGGAAAAAATCGGTCCTCAACTCACAAGTATCTCCGCATAGGGTGCCAATGGGAAGGATGAGAGCTGGGTATTCTCCTCGTCGACGGCCTCAATGGGGACCGACTGCTGGCTCCCGAGCTTCAATATCAACTTCTGCGACAGTGGCGGGATTCCCGTGACAGGCTCCAGCTTCGCCTTTAGTTGGCCGATGGTCCATGATGGTGTAACGCGGCGTTCTGAGTTGGAGTTCTCGGATTTGACAAGGAGCGGGATGTCGCCCGCAGTCTGCATGCTCATCGTGGCGGTAGGCGCAGCGCGGAGATGGGATGGGATGGGAGATGAAAGCGATTGTTCTGACACTGGCGATCTCTAAGTGGCGGGGCAGACGCTCGTTGAGGTAAAGTTTGCTTTTGGCGTTTGATCGCGTTGAGGTGGCGGCAAAGAACTGGAGGGGCGGGATGAAGATCAGAACGGCGATGTTGTTTGGAGGTGGAGGTGGATGTCGCGTCGAAGTCCGAAAGAAGGCGTGGTGTCGTTCGTCGTCGTTCTCGACGTGCGATATTTTTCGGATGTGGTAATGTGATAATGTGACAGCGTGATAATGGCTGGGGTGCTACAGCCCACAGCGGGGATTAATGATGTGATGTGATGTGATGTGCGATGTGCGGGTGGGGACTCCTTGTGTTGTCGTTACCATCAAATGTTTCCCCTGTTCTTGTTCCTGTTCCTGTTTGTGTCTTACCTGGAACAAACGCGAAGTCGAGCCATGGCCGAGGGTTCTTAGCAGCGCCAGATATTGACTAGCGCTCAAAGTCAACGACACTCGATCACTCCCAAGCCAGACATTGGCCTCTTAATACTGCAATAAGAGCTGGGCATGTCAATAGATCTGGTCGCCAGCGTCCCGTCGACGTGGTCAATCGATTGAGGTTCGCCATGATGGTGATCCTCGTGGTACCCCGCCCAGCAGCCCACAGCCAAATTCCGGTGGAAATTTGAGGTGCAACGCCCACCAGCCACAGCCGGGCCCGAGCATTTCAGCCACTTCCACATGCGGCCCACGAGTTACTCAGCACGTACCCGTTTCCCGCTGCCGAAGGACCGAGTCGAGGGCAACAACATGTACTGTATGTACTCGTACATGGACAAAAGACAGCCGCAATGCATTTCCCCCAGTCTTGGCCGTGAGACGTCAAAACAAGAAGCAGAGTTACGGTGCTGCCACTGTTCGTCTTGTGCTCTTCCCCCACCCCCCCCCTTTCCTTCTGCTTGGAACAGCGCAAAGCTTTAAGCGTGCATAAGCTGCAAAGGCGTTGCTGGCCTCTTGTTCCTCGCATTCACCCCTGGGCCTCCACTGGCAGTTTCACGTCCAGCCGCTCAGACAGCGCACACAAGGCCTGGAGGCGGAGCTGCCCCAGTGGCCATTGGCCAATGGCCAATGCCCGTTTGTAGATCCAACTGGCAAATGTCCGCAATTGGCCGGCCGGGAGGGGGCATAATGGTGATTGTTCGATCGAGGCCAGGGGGGGGGTAAGTGCAAGTGCAAGTGTTGCATCAGGGGAGAGCAAAGAGCAGCACTCCATAGGTGAGTGTAGAACCTAGGGTAGAGCACTGTTGACCCAGGGCTCTGTGCGTACGAGGCTGATGCCGCTGATCGGTGAGAAGCCATTGTCCAGAGTCGCCGGGCCGAAGACAGGCTATGTCTCCGCTGCAGCCCTGGAGTCCTGCTTCCCTGGGTGCCTAGCGGGAAGAGGTCGGATGCTATTTGTCCCAGGCCCCGCTTGGCGACTCCAGTTTCCAGATTCCAGAAAGGCCTTGAGTCCTGCCCTGCCCTGGTCTTTTCCCCTCCCCCCAAGCCCTGTGCCTGTACTTGGGCTTGTGCCTCACCGCTCCTCAAACAAGCTATGGGTCCTGAGACGTGCTGCCCCCGATGCTGGTTGTTCTGCTGGCCCTGCCCGGTCGATCACGCGTGCCCCATGGCGTTGCTCAAAAAAGATCTCCCCCACTGTGGCCTCCCTGGACACTGGATTCTAGATACCTGGATACCTGAATACCTGGGTTGCTCGACGACCCC
>JAAMPI010000152.1:0-59255 GCA_013054445.1 Cudoniella acicularis | reverse complement strand
CCCCACAACCACACAAGTCTTCACATACCCAAACACAAACAATGCAACAATCATCACCGCAATCGAGATATACAACCCCTCATAAACTTGATTCTTCTCAACAAAAAAAATACGGTATGAGCGGCAGCAGTCCGCCAAAGAAATACCCCGCTGCGATCGTCATAGCGGATGTGACTGCGCGCGACGAAGCGGGCTCTTCTGCGCAATGCTGGAATTGCATAACGAAGTCGATAAGGCGGGGGGAATCTGCGAGGTGCTGGGTGAGGTCTTCGACTGTGTTTTTGGGGAGGCAGTAGGGCTCGAAGACTTCGACTATGTCTGCTATAACCGTCTGCGGATTCGTGGCGATGAGTTCTTGGGTCTCGTCTCTTTGGGCTTTGTATGATGCACTGTTTCCCTTCTTGTTAGCTAATGCTGTTTGTAGATAGGCAGAGGGGGTAAGAGGAGAATAGGTAGACATACGCTTCACTCTTCGCCCCAAGATACCCGCCCAATCCCATGGAGATGGCACCAGCAATCAATTCCGCAAACCCCCCATAAATAACGACCTTAGTATTCCCCAGCGCCGACAACCCCGCCGTCAACGCAAACGGCACCGTCAACCCATCGCTCAACCCAATCGTCGCGTCCGAGATAACCCTCGCATCAATCTTAAACCCTTTGCTCAAATTCGCTTTTGCGGTTTTGGAATCAATACTGCTCTGTTGCGACTCGATATCCTCATTGTCAATCTCTTGCGGGTTGGGTATGTCTGCAGAAGCGCGCAGAAGAGGCTGCTGCGATCCATTGTTCCAATCCACGTATTTCGTACCAGCATTGAAATCCCCATTGCTGTTCTTGCATCCTCGACGAGGCAGAGGCGTCACCGTCTGCCTGAAAAACAGGTTCTTCAATCCGACCAAAGACATAGCTTTCACGCTGTTCGACTCGGGTTTCTGTCTGCGGAAATAACGTCGTTTCTTCGTTGGGTCCCCAGAAGATGTTGTGGGCGTCAGTGGTATATCACCACTCGCAGACTCGTGATGTATCTCTGTAGAATCGCCGACGTCTTCGGGTCCGTAGTGAAATGTCTGAGCGGTGGCCATTATATATATCTCTCCTTTCTATACGATTGAAAATAGTGGAGTCTTCTTTCGGACCCCGACAAGCTTGCTGCGAGCCTGCGAATGTGTGATATCCAGACCTGCCTTCCTTCTCGATGGCATTTCCGATGGCCGTCAGCAGGAATCCGCCAATCGTGATTCGCGGCGAGAAGCGTGGGTGTGTTCAATTCCTGTCATGCTATTCGTCCATTTGAATCAGATGCAGGGATTCTTGTCTTGCCCGCTTTTTTTCGTCCCGCATGTCCCGTTTCTTTTGCCCCGTTGATGAATCGAATGAAAGAGAATGAGGTTGACTCGAGCGTGTAGATTTTCAGATGAATAATATCTGACCTCTTATTCGGCGGTTTTTCGTAGGTAAAGTTTAAATAAAACTTGGCGTGCAGCCAAACAAGGTTTATGCATTTATTATTGTCTTTCAATTTATCTTATCTCCGAGATACCGAGATTTTTGCGGGGACGGAAACGGGAATTTGGGGATGGCTTGAATCCGGATTTACGGAGTTGTGAAGGTTCGCGGAAGGTTACGTGAGAAGGTTTACTTGAGCAATTGAGTTTGCCCAGATGAGTATAAGTCATGGGATCTAGATTTTTTGAAGGGGTTTGAGTTTTGAGATACTCTTCGCTGAATTGGTGACATTGCAGTTGCAGTTGATGGCGAGTTTTCGTCTCATCTTTGTCCTTCATCCCGTATCGTCTTTCTTAACGTCTTGGTTTGACAACAAAAACAGTTTCTCATTTTCATCCTCTATTCAGCAAATCCTGGTGGGGTTTTGTGCATTGTACATTGTGTTTTGAAATCCAGTTTTCATCTTGAAATACCTTGCCACAATTTGTTCAATCCAACATCCCACCAGCAGATCAGTAATATTGTACAAGTTTTTATATCTGTGACGAGCACCTCAAATATGCTATCCATGAAATTCATCTCATCCCAATCGACGCCGATTATCTTCCCAGAACGCCTGCTATAATGCTATCCAACAAACCATCTTTTAAAATTTCAAGAGCAACGCGGGCTCTCACGAATCCCAGATCGGCCCAAAAGCAGGAACCCCCCTACTCTCCATCTCATAAACCAAATGCTTCGTCAACGCCTTATTACTCACACAAAAAATCGCCTCGGCACCCTCCTGTTTATGTAACGCATAAGCCAGGACCACTAAATCTTCCCGTCCCTCCTTATGCGTGTCAATAATCACCGCTTCGGGATCAACCTCCAACACACGATCACAAATTTCATCTCCAAATGTGTGTCTCGGTTCCGGGGCACTCCATAAGACTCGACAGGTAGTAGCCGGAATATTCATCATGGTACCTAGACATGGACCTATACCAGAGCCTGTCGTGACAATGATGACTTTCCGGAAGAGCTGTGCCATGCACAAAAGGCCTACTGTAGGTATCCCGCGGGTATAATATGCGTGCTTCGGGTTATTGATTGCTCTCCTAGTCCAATCACCAGCATTCGAGACAATAAGTGACCCCCCTTTGCCACTAGGGGCAGGTATACAAGCGAAAGAATGCCATTCTTTGAGCGGTGTATCTCCGATACGGTAGACAACGCAATTGGAGACTTTCTCATTGAGGTGAAGACGGATAGCGTGGACGCCTACGCCCAGACGCTCGGGTCTGATACTGAGACGACGGAGACGGAACCAAGGTAGAGCGACGTGGAAACAGGAGATGATGAGGAGCCAGAAGGCGGGAAGTTTAGTGAGAACTGCGCCCGGAGAGGAAGGCCCTGCTTGATGGCCAAGAGCACGAGTAAAAAGCCATAGTTGAGGCCAGAAAAGACCCAAAACCATCCAACCCCCAAAGCGATGTACGACTTCAAAGGTATTGTGACTGCGAGCGCGGACGAGGGGGTAGGCGGTTATGAGAATGGTCCAAAGGAAACACATGACAGTGAAGGTGCAAATCATGATTAAGGGATCGGCGATGCGGATAGCGAGGAATTCTTTGATGAGGATGGCGGAGAGGAGGGAGAACCATAGGACGCTGCATATTGCTGCTGAACTGTGGAGACCGCCGTATTCGTAGATTTTGGCTAGAGATCTTCGTAGTCGGAGGGGTGCGGAGAAGGGAACGAACCAGCAGAGTCTGAATAGGGAATTGAGAACGTAATCTTGCCTGATTAAAATAGCAACAAGCATATTCAAACCAAATGCCGTGGATATATCAACCAGGAGAGGAGAGTATTTCGACCTCCGCCTCATTGTGATTATTCGATGGCCTTGCCATATGTTGATAATGAAAACTGCTACGAATATTCTCCGATATACTCCAAACACCGAATATCTAAAATATCTGAGGAATCGACCTCTCGGAGGAAGCTTTATATCCGGGAGTGGGGTTGAATGCAAAGTGTCCGAAGAGTCCTTGCCATCCGCATATTCCGTATCCTCAAGGAAAGGTTCGAATTCGCTTGGATCTTCCATTTTGGAATATGCGCCCATCTCCAAATCTTTTGAAGTCATATCGCCCGGCTGAGTGATTCTCCCTGCCTTGCAGAACACCTGTATCTGCCACTCCTTCCTTTCTTGTTCCAATTGATGCAGACGGTGGTTCGAAGAACTCGGGAAGACTCGTTTGAACTCGAAAGGTCTTTGGAGGGGTTGGTGGGTTGTCTATCTGCCTCGTAGATGCTCCTTCGAATCGATTCCTTGATCAATGCAGATCTACCAAACGAATGATGCTGCTGCCAGTTCGATGCTGCCAAGGATGTTTCTCTTCTTTCTGAGCTCCTGGATCATCCTCCCTCCATGCCCATCACCAAAAGAGAGGAATCGCAAAAAAGCGGAATACTGATAGAGAGAAACATAGGGAGAGTGAGCTGACCTACCTCCGTCAATTTTAGCTTTCGCACGAGTTGGTTGCCACCAGGAAGGCCCCTGAGAAAAAGCAATGGTGGAGGTTGTGTCTTGGAAAATGCGCTTGCGAGGCCTGCCGTGTTGAAATCTCCTGTTCCGGCTTCTCAGCCGCACATCACCTTTGAACAGCTTTCGGCTCCGATTTCTGCAATTTCTCGGTTTATAAGTTTCTCATCAGCCGTCTATTCGAAGAATAGACGCGTCAGATCCAAAACTTGGCGTCGTCGTCCATCGCTCGTTTTCGCGCGGGATAGAATTGGATGGGTGTTTCCTTGCATACCCAGGTACGAATGACTCCTGAGTGCATTTGCTGTCCTGCCACTCATGATCGATTTTTATTGTGTCATGTTTTGCTACACAGTATCAGGTGTTGAATAACGACATATCTTGGATCCAACCTGGAATCTATCCTGAGCGAAGTTCGAATACGGAGTACCCTTTCCCAAATCCACGACTCCTACCTGTATGGCTTGCGATTAATTTCCAGCTCTCTCAAAAACCCGCATATCCAGAATAATACCCAACAACTTTGAGATGATGGTGAAACCTACATAGGTGCGCGATCGCAGAATCGAAAGTCAATAATGATTGAAGAGGCGAATTGATGATAGATGAGAATTTGGCCATGAACGAACAGTTCAGAATCTCCACGACCGAGAAAAGTTTGGATGGCTTCCAATGATCTCTGCTGCCATTCAGAAAAGGCCGACATACACTAACGGACGCTTTTCTAGCACCTGCCTCCATGTCGCTTCGAGTCTAAGAATGAAGTACGAGTGGCTTTCATGGGAATATATCGAAGTGCTAGTCGATCGAAGTATTCCAAAAGGAAATCGACAGATTTTCCAACGATCAATGCAATCCGTATTTTGGAGACCTGGACAAGGATGCAAAAGTTATTTCTATCAATCTTGATTCTTAAACTCCTTTGCAACTCTCGAGAAAGACCATGGTCAGATTCAAGATTTTGAGTGTGCTATGCCTGGTTTTGATGGCTTTTGGAAGTCCAGAACCTTTACCTGAGGAGAAATGGTAGAAGCCATGATTGAATGAATCGGAATGGTTACCGTTCGCCCCAGCTGTCCGTCTTTCCGTGACGGACAATTGCACAAAATAATTTGCCCATCGGGATAATTTTCTTTCCATCCTGATTGCGGATTGGTTTTGCGGATAATATGTTTCTCCAGAATACTCGAGCACTACGAGGCTATTTAAAGCTTAGAAATTTATTATTGCGGAGTCGCTCCCTCCGGATTCATACCCCGCCAATTGTTCATTTACAATGTTTTTTAATCTATTCTTGCTCAGGCACAGGCAGAAAAAAGGGTAGCAGCTCTGATGGAGTGCTTTCTATATGACGAGACATCCTGCTTCTACTTTTCATTCCTATGCTCGAGTATTGGCCGTCGCCGTAGCCCTTTCTGATTTCTCAAATTTCCATGCAATATTACATGGTCAACATGTCAAAACTTTTATCAACTCTAGCCACTGCACTGCTCTGTTCAATCTCTGCCCAAGCCGTGGCTATCAGTGACTCGTCAAGAGCGGTTTGCAATGCCACTCCCAACTGGCCAGGGTGGTCTGGAATCAAATATGCATTTATCTTGTGAGCTTCGTGTACGGGCAGAGAGAAAAGGAATAATGCTAATTTTCATAAGTGGCGACTCCTACACCCAAACGGGATTCAACCAAACTCTCACCCAACCGACTCCAACGAATCCGCTTGGAAATCCCACATACCCGGGTTGGACGGCCTCAAACGGTCCAAACTGGGTTGATTTTTTGACTGTGGAATATAATGCCTCAACTCTACTCACATACAATTTGGCATATGGAGGTGCCACAATGAATTCTACTCTTGTGGCCCCGTGGAAGCCTGAGGTTTCATCAATCGCGCAACAAATCGAGAACGAATGGTTTCCCACCTATGCCTCCAAGCCTGCCTCTGCCCCTTGGGCTTCCGAAAATACTCTCTTTACGATCTTTGATGGCATTAATGATGTTGGAAACTCATGGTGGAAAGACACCGTCACGCTCAATGCTGAGATATATGCAGTTTTCCACGGTCTTGTGGATAAACTTTATCATGCAGGTGGTCGCAATTTTGCTTTCCTGAATGTGCCATCTGTCGATCGTTCACCTCTTGCTCTTGGGAATAGCGCAGCAAATCAGGCACAAGAAAAAGCGGACATTGCTTCGTGGAACGAAGCTTTAGTCAACATGACGAAGAGCCTAAAAGCAGAGAAACCAGATGTGAATTTGTTTATTGTCGATGCCAATAAGCTTTTCACGAAAGTTTTGGACAATCCGAGAAGCTTTCCACAGACGAGCAATTACAAAAATACCACGGCATATTGTAATGCCTATCAAAAGTAAGCAGTTTTCATGAATTGTCGTTCTCTTTTGGCTAACACGTTACAGTGGTACTCCAGCGAAGGATTCCTTTAATTCCACATGTGGTGTTCCAGTCAACCAGTACTTCTGGTTGAACAGTCTACATCCGACTTATCCAATGCACGAAGTGCTTGCACAGGGTGTTGCTTTACAATTGCAAGCTGGTCCGAATGTTTGCTAGCTAGCATCAATTCTCATTCTCTCAAAATTTTCCGGTTCTAAAGTATATATTCAAAGCAAAAATGTAAATACGAGCATTCAAGGGGTCAACACTGGATGAAAACAAACTTATCCTATTAATAATTTTTTACTTTCCAGCTTAGAGAGGAAAGTCTCAAAATAGGGAGGTAGCACGTGCCACTTTGGCGGGTCTTTCGCTCTTTCCACTTTCAACGGTATGAGGCCATCCTAGCAGAGTTTCCAAAGACTCCGGCTATTGTCTTCAACTTTCTTCACCTCCATACTATTATTCAGGGGATTCTAATACTGGAAATGGTCAATAAGGGAGTTATTCTCCGTTGTCCTGGACCCCATCTATAAGCTAAACCGAAAACGGGCATTAGATCCCGGCTCGCATGACCTTGTAGTGGGTCAACCCCTCACACCTTGCTGCCAAGTCCTTATCGAAGGCTTATCGAACCAACAATCCTCCACTATCGAAGCTCGACAGCTCAATCGGACATGCAGAGGCGATATGTCAACCCTATCATCGTGCATTTTGAGGGGTTGAGGACCTGGCCATTGACTATTCAGAGCTTCACATAATTGAAAACGGCTTTATCCCACTGTCGGTTGATTGACCCAATTGATACACTAAGTCCCGAAGCTTTGGTATATCATAAAGCACCCTTCCCACTAAGTATTGACTACATTTCACATTGCTAACACGTCCGCTGCAACATCCATAGCAGGACATTTCATTATTCCACAACGAAATGGCTCTCGACAGGCTCAAGTCCGTTACCCAGCACGTCACTGGCACAACACCTCCTCCTCATCCCTTTGATCCTCTCTCAAACACCGAGATCGAGTCTGCCGTCCAGATAATTCGCAAGCAATATGGACAACTCGCTTTCAATGCGGTCACACTGAGAGAACCACCCAAAAAGGAGATGATGAAGTGGTTGGAGGACCCCGCAAATACCCCATGGCCACGGAGAATCGCAGATGTTGTTGTGATTGCTCCAGGTAGCAAAGTATACGATGGGCTGGTTGATTTAAAGAATGGAAAGATCATCAAGTGGGAGTCTTTAGAAGGCGTGCAACCTTTGGTAAGTGTTCCTTTTGTGGTTCAAATATTGCGTAGCTGACATGGAATTAGATCACAATGGAGGATCTGCAAATTGTAGAGCATGTCGTTCGAAAAGATCCCAAGGTCATTGAGCAGTGCATAATTAGTGGCATTCCAAAAGAAGACATGCACAAGGTATACTGCGATCGTAAGGTTTATCACTCCCAAAAGATGTTCTCAGCTGAAGGTTATAGCATGGACAATTGGCTACGATCACAGATTCGGGAGCAATGTTCGATTACAGCAAGCCCTCATGTACTATCGACCTCATGTGGATGACAGCCAATATTCTTTCCCTCTCGATTTCTGTCCAATATTCGATGCCGACAAGCAAGAAATTATCCATATCGATATTCCAGAGATTCGCAGACCAGTCAACAAGGCAAAGCCAAACAATTACCATGCTGCCGCTATCGAGAAGGAAGGAGGGTACAGAACCAACATCAAGCCAATAAATATCACACAACCGGAGGGAGTTTCATTCAAGGTTGAGGGAAGAGTTATCGATTGGCAGAACTGGAAAGTTCATGTTGGCTTCAACTATAAGGAAGGCATTGTTCTCAACAACATCACATTCAACGACAAAGGAACAGTTCGCCCTGTTTTCTATCGACTTTCTCTCGCAGAGATGGTGGTACCCTACGGAAATCCAGAACATCCCCATCAAAGGAAGCATGCCTTCGATCTTGGCGAATATGGTGGAGGCTACATGACCAACAGTCTGTCCTTGGGCTGTGATTGCAAGGGAGCCATTCATTACATGGACGCCACGTTTGTCAACCGGGCTGGAGAGAGCACAACTATCAAGAACGCAATCTGCATACACGAAGAAGATGCGGGTATTTTATTCAAGCACACCGACTTCCGCGATGAGTCGGTCATCGTCACCCGGGGCCGCAAACTCATTGTTTCACACATTTTCACTGCTGCCAACTACGAATATTGCGTGTATTGGATCTTCCACCAAGATGGTACCGTCCAGCTGGAAATCAAACTGACGGGCATCCTCAACACGTATGCGATGAACCCAGGCGAGGATACCAAAGGCTGGGGGACAGAGGTTTATCCAGGGGTCAACGCGCACAATCATCAACATCTCTTCTGCTTACGAATCGACCCCAACATTGACGGACCTGACAATACGGTTTTCCAAGTCGATGCCACTCAAGGAGCAGGGGAAGTAGGCAGCAAGGAGAATCCATATGGAAATGCTTTCTTCGCCAAAAGAACCAAGTACTCAACGGTTAAGGAGGCGATCAGTGATTATAATGGTGTCACTTCTCGAACATGGGATATGTGCAACACCAACAAGCTCAACCCCTACAGCCACAAGCCTGTCAGCTACAAACTCGTAAGCAGAGAGGTTCCAAGACTTCTTCCAAAAGAAGGTTCCCTAGTGTGGAAGCGAGCGGGTTTCGCAAGGCATGCAGTTCATGTTACAAAATGTAAGCAATTCAGAGCTCGCACTTTGGAAAAGCTAACCATATTTCAGATGATGATGAGCAACTTTACCCTGCCGGCCGCCACGTTCCTCAAACATCCGGTGAACCTTCGCGAGGTATTCCCGAATGGATCGCGAATGGCGACGCGTCGATTGACAATACCGATATTGTCCTCTGGCATACTTTCGGCATCACACATTTCCCTTCACCAGAAGATTTCCCGGTGATGCCGGCGGAACCGATGACATTGCTACTTCGACCAAGGAATTTCTTCAACAAGAATCCGGTCTTGGATGTACCTCCGAGTTATTGTAGCACTCCAAGCCAGATTGCGAGCAAGAGTCAAGTGCTCAATGCTGCAGACAAGATGTCGAAGCTCGTAGTGACGGGCGGAGAAGCGGAATGTTGTAAAAAGTAAAGCCTCAAAAGCAGGAAATTATTCGTCAATGTCATATATTTTATTTAATTGTATATATTTCCCCACATAGCAGTTTTGCGCAATTGCCATCAAAGAGCACAGGTATCACTATTTACAAATTCGAAGACAGGACTCTCAACGCCTTTAAGAATCCTTTTCAAATGGACGACAGCTGTTTTATCAAGTGATCCTCGGGGCTCTGTCTGCCGTGGAGTTGTAATGATCTCGTCCCGGTGAGGCAGGGCAAAGCGGCTCCCCTTTCCATCTCATATTTAAGCGATCCAATCATATCACGTCTCAAATTTTGAAAGTATTATTTGCAACTTAATCGATTATTAAACCCTAGGAAACTAAATCAGCGCGAGAAAATTCACCAAACTCAATAAATTAGAGCGAAGCCAGTACCCAATCCTCCTTGACCGCAATCCACCCAGCAAATCGCGTCAACCAGAGCAAGATCTCAAACTGACTCACCCCAAAGAAAAAGAATTAGAGCAAAAACCAAACAAAGCAAGGCACAACTAATCCCACCCCAACTCTCTGAACTCCATCGTACCCTTCGCTTCGAATGAGCTTCTGAATGCTCTTACTGGCTTGCGGGCGAGTCACAGATGAAAGAGCCAACACCACCGTTAAAAACGGTGATACCGGTCTTGGCAGGAACCTTCTGGTTGGTTCCCTCGCAGTTGAGTTTGGGGAAAACCCAGCAGCTAGCCGATGCCGTCTTGGACATGTCGATGGAGCCAACGGTGTTGATATATGGGTGGCCGAGGTTGTAGCAGGTAGCCCAGTTGCCCCAGGTGGTCTCGGTGAGGACTGGAGTCTTGAGATCGTACCAGAGGACGTTGAAGATTGCGAGTTCACTGTTTTCTGGTGTCAGATTTGTGATTTGGTGTTGTGGTTGTCTAATGGGATTCAACTTACTTGGCGTCCTCGCTAGACCACTCGGTAATTACCCAGGGAGCGGGAGTGTCGGCACGCTTCTAGGCAGGAGCAGCAGAGACAAAGCCAGTGAAGGTGATGATGGCAGCAGCCACGGTAGCGAAAGAAGTGGAGAATTGCATTTTGATTGATTGGGTAGGGTTGTTGACTGGCTTTGAGAAAGCTGGAGTGTGGCTGAGGGCTGATCGGAGTACAGGAAAGAACGAATACCTTCATCTTGTCCGGAATCTTCGATCTCCGTGCCCTATTATTCTTCCTTCGTGTTGATCACAAGTATTGTTGTCCGTATGATTGAAGCCTTTGATCTTAGAATTCGGTCAAGATCTGAGAGTGTAACCGGAATATAGGCATATCTTCGACCTGAAGAGGCAGTCAATATGGGCAAAGACGGATTCAAGTCGTTGCGTATCAGAATTGGCCAGGATTAGAGGGTGTGACAACATATATAGGTATTTGTTTGACTAAATTCGGCAGCTATCGTGGGCAGAAGAGGGAGTTAAGTCGTTGAGTATACAACTTGGTCAGCATTGATAGTTTCACAGCACGATTGGGCTAAAGCGGAAGTCAGATTGGGCGAAAAGGGGGCACCAATAGAGTCAAAAGGGAATAGGGAGAACTTACGCGCGGTGTGGTTTCAAACTTTGAGTGGTTAAAGATTCTGGAATCTGCATTATCACACGGTTCTTCCTCGGTCAGTGGATTGCCTGAGTGAAATTTTGGTGATAGTGTAGCTAGTGATGTTCTAGGTCGGGTAAGAGATGATTTCTCGGCACATATCTCGCACCGGTGATGGGTAAGTTGTCGAAATCCGGGCTTGAATAACGCACAGCTGGCCTTAATGAATATGGGACTCAATTGGAGGTCTCATCTAATGAAAACTAGTGAGGTTGAGGTTTCTTTCGTCTTAAAATTTGAAATCTCATCAATTTTGTTTTGAATTGGCATAGTTTGACATCGT
The DNA here is from genome assembly GCA_013054445.1 of Cudoniella acicularis. Lineage (NCBI taxonomy): Eukaryota > Fungi > Ascomycota > Leotiomycetes > Helotiales > Helotiaceae > Cudoniella > Cudoniella acicularis. The sequence continues at coordinate 47,837 of JAAMPI010000152.1, read as the reverse complement.
CTTTGGGACCAAGTGGTTAAAATCATGTTTGAGATGAATAATCCGAGTTACTATGTGGCTTGATTTCAAAGCTTTGTTGGTGCTGTTTGAGACATCATTATCAAGATCGAGTCGAGTTCGTGTTTAACCTTTAGTGAGACGTGACAGGCCCAGTCTTGCGCGACCGTGGGATCTCGGTAACTTTCCGTGAACTCCTCCCGGGAAGGTTTTGGTCATACAGCTTTGAGCCCTATCACCAGGACGGCGGAGCGAGAATTTCGACGAATCATTCAGCTCCCGGAAACCAGTCCCTGTTCTCCGCGAAGGCGGGGGAGAATTGGAGCAAAGCCCAAGAAACCTGATTTGGTACGAGGCTCCAAGAATATGGTAGGTGAAGTGTTGCAATCAGGGGTTTCTTGACACTCAAGCCTCGTGGATACCACGAACTCGCGTTGAGGCCAGAGTGTTTGGATACCACGCCCAACTACCCCCAATGACTCTTTAGCACATCTGCCTGTTTCGGAAATCGGCAAGTGTAGGGGATTTCTTGTCACTTCAGCGAGGGCTTGGCAGTTGAAATGAAACTATAATGCTACCCACTTGTTCAGCTGAGATCATCCTCTCCCTTTCACGGTCTAGAGAGACGAGTTTGCAATTCCCTCATTCTCGTAGGACCTCCAGCCACCACAAAAGGACGCACGACCCTCGTTGCCAGGCCGTCGGAGCTGCCGTGTTCATTCAGGAAGAAGAAGTTCTGTTACACTAGAGCTGGCCTGGACACAGGATCAAGTCCCTGCATGACTATCATTTGTTATCGAAATGCCGTTCTTAAAGGGCGGGGCAGGATGGGCAATTCGGGTGACACGCTGAATTTCCATTCAAGTGTGCATGATCTGTGTAGCTTGAGAAATGGGATATAAGGAAACTCAAGGCTCTCGTAACCCGTTTCTAGTACAAGTGAGGATAGTGAGGAAAGTAGTAGAAAGGGGTTTGGAAAAAGGAGGAAGAAAAGTTTCGCTTACCAGCTGCTCACTAAAACTAGGGCGCTGAAGCCCCTAAAAATTAGTGGATGGTTGCTAAATTACAGCGTTCATACCCTAGCCCTCAGCGGCCAACAGCGCCAAAACATAACAATCACTTCGTATGACGACAAGACAATTTTCTAAATATAAAGAAATGAAAAAGTATCTGCGAGCAAATTAAATTCGATTCCAAATCATCCAAATCATCGCACGAAAGTTTAGTCATATTTTCATCAGCATTCACAGAAACAGGAGCCCATCCATGCGCTAAGTTATATGCAGTCATCAACAACTTCATTTCCTTTCGTGAACATATCTCACCCCTGCTCAACAAGCAATTTTAGAAGCATGGTCGCAAGTTTTCAACGCAAGTTTGGAAATGAAAGAAATTCGTGGTCTCATTACTTCGCTCTTATCTTATATAGTACTTATAACATCTGTAGAATAAATGGTATTGAAAAATCGCATGAAATCCGCACCTCAAATCATCGCCCGAGACATTCCAGTATTATGAATTTCCACAGTTTCGAAGCAATTGGAGTCGCACCTCCGCATCTATACCACATAACTCCGAGCTGGACTAGCCAGCCAGCCAGCCAGCCCTCGAAAGTATATCCATGACTCCAGTTGATGCCAGATGCGCCTAAACTGCCTCGGATCAAGCATCTCTCGAAAGAAAAGCAACTCCTCGAACTCGAAGGCAGATTAAGTGAGGGTTGCAAGCATTGCTCTGACCAGTTTCGGTGGTGGCCCTAATGAAAAAGTCGAGTCAGCCTATGCCCAGCAATAATCCTCATTAGGGCCAATCACCCACCAGAGGAGGTCAAAATATTCAACTCAGATATATTTTGGCACGCTAATGCTCATCCTACCTTTTTTGTCCTTCTCAATCCTGACTCCGCCCTCAGGCTCAACGATTCTTTCTCTCCTAACCAAGGTAACCTCTTCATCTGGGCCTTCAAAACGCTCTCGGTCATAGATGACTAGATCTGTCTCGGAAGAACGGCCGCCTCGACGAATCCGATCTGCTTTGCGCATTTCTCTATCGGCCCGTCTTTCTGCTTTAAATGCTTCCTTTTCTGCTTCTAGAGCTTTGATCTCAGCACGAATGGTACGCTCATCCTTGACTCTGCTTCGCTCAGCTGGAAGAGCCAACGCCAGAGGGCCAACCGGAATAGGATCGGAACGTTCTATGATTTCTCTCTTTCTCTCAACAAATGTGCTTTCTTCGCGGGGACCTGCGTCAAGGATAATAGGGTTGCTGTGATGATGGTGATGAGATCTATGGGACATGGCAGGCGAATGAGAGCGGTGGTGAGTCTCAACAATACGCGTGTCCTGCACAACTTCAAGATTTTGGACTGGAGGTGAAGGCGGTGGGGCTGGCAAATAAGCAATTGGTGGCACAGTGAAAACTTCAGTTCGACGTTCCTCGACAACTGTTCCAGCTTCAGAACGACCACCAGACATTTCAACTTCTAGAGGATTATAGTTAGGACGTGATACCAATAGCTTGGCTTCCAAAAACAAAAAAGAGGGCAGTGGGGATAAGAAAAAAGTCGAAATGGTTACATACTTTCAACTTTCTTGTAGTCTTCGCTTAGCTTGATGACCTCATCGATATTTTCCCTGCCAAGAGCCTTCATAATAATGATGGTTTCACCCTAATCCGTTAGTTGAATTCAAACGTTTGAAGATCGTAGACCGTACCTCTTCCTCGAAAGGATATCCTAAATCAATGATTACTTGCTTGCTCACAAGTCTAGCAGGCATTCTAGTCTTCCCTCGCTTGGGAAACTCGCTCTTGACAGTTTCAAAGCTGGTGCTACTGCTTGAAGAGCCTCGACTGCTGCTTCTCACACTACTTCGCACACTCTGGCTTGCTCTGCTTTCCCTACTCCTGCTCCGCCGCCGTCTTCTGATAACCTCTCTCTCGCGTACTCGCTCCGGATAAGCCCTAAATTCTTCGTCGCCATAATAATCAGGTTCAGCAACTTTGATCTCGTCGTAATATTCCCTCTCTGCATATCTTCGAGGTGGTGGTAGGGCTCTTGTCCTTGGTAGTGGAATAGGTGTCAAAGGAGGTGGTCTGATCTCCTCACGGTATCTGGCAGGAGGGCCATATTCCTCCCGCTCGACATATCTTGTCAGAGGCTTTCGGTCAAATGTATCCAAGCTAGACTGTCTTCGTAAGAATGCTGGTCGGGCAGGTGCTCGTCGAGGTGGAGATGGACTATAGACCCGTTCTTTTTCAAAGGTGACCGTCTGCCGTGACTCTCTGCCAAATGGTTTTTCTCGTTCGAATCGTGGTTCTTCGTCATAATAGGCTCTCCTCTCAAACCTGTCGTCTTCATAGCCTCGAGGGCCTCTTCGCTCGCGCTCGAAGACTTCGTCGACCGATCGCTCTCTCGCACGCCCAAAACCACCGCCGCGAGAGAATCTCGTATCCCGTTCCTCGAATCGCTCTCTCTCTTCGCCGCCGAAGCGGTTTCGATCATGCTCGATAGCAAAGCGCTCAGTGTCCCAGCGTTCCCCACCACGACCACGATAGCCCAGGTCCCCTGCAGACGAGCGAAACGGGTTTGTTGACATGGCTTTGGATGGCGTACTACGCAGTCGACTGTAAACTAATCAGAAAGGTGGGTTTTTCGACGATATTGAGGAGGGTAAGGTTGGTCGTGACAGCTGTCGCGGTGTAGCGGAGCTGTACCCCGCTACGACGACTGAGTTGATGTCGTGTATGGAGGGAATATCGGTGAAAAAGGATGCGCTTGAGGAATAATAAGTCGCGGTGTCGTTGAAGGAAAATGGGGAGGCTGGAGGCGAGGTGAAGAGTTTTAATAAGTCGATGTAGATGAAGGCGTTTGAAGTGGAGTGAAATGGGATAGGATGGGATGGGATGCTTGGAGTTGTTAAACCGGCTTCGGTGACGAGGGTTGGCAGGGTTGAGCGCCGCTCTTATTGGGCACTTGCAGCCCAAAATATTTCCTCGTGATAGCCCAAGCCTTCGATGTTCACGAGTATGTTTGTTGCTGGGTCGTATTTATGGTTTTGTTTCACATGGACTATCGCCTCCTTTACTTTGTATTCTTGTGCCTTTTAGAATTACCGTTTCTTGTGAATAGAAGCCATATTGAGGACATCTGCGGTTATTCAGGGGTGTGTCTGAACGCCATTGAGACACCGATGACGTAGGGAAATCGCCAGCGATCCCGGGGAACCCAAGCTGGCAAAAGCAACGTCGGGCCATTGGGCCAATAGCAGATTTTCAGCTGGCGCGCCTGCTAATGAGTGCTTCTGCCAAGCATAAAATCCTCGGTATTGGAGCCCAAAGAAGATTTATTGTCCTACCGTCCTGATGTAGGGCAAGGCACGAGTCGAGACCCAGAGATCGGTTGAGTCAGGCTTCAGCGGCGCCCCAAAACCCCAAAACCAGCGAGTAGAGCAAGCAGCATTGATTTTTCTGCGTTTCGGAGTGTTAAAACTCCAGCCAGAACCTTGTTTGAGCACTAGGAACTCAACAAGCAGGAACAGATTATTCGTTGGGTTTTTTCTAAGTGCCAGAAAGGATCGAAAACCTGAATAGATCTGGTGGATCACATATACTCACAATAATATAGCAGCTCACATGTGTTACAACAGTCTTCTTCACCTCGATAACTTAGAGGTGTCTTCTACTCAAAAAATTGAGTGATTTTGCCGCTATGGCGTATTAACAGGGACTCGTCCCTCATGAAAAATCAACCGAGTAGATGTCTATAAATCAACTACGGCAAATTTCCAATACCTCCCACATTCGAGAGAATTATGCTTTTCTTGCCGTCCAACGCCGCGCTATGAATTGCTTCGAGAGATTCCCCACTCTGTATTTGTCCTAACGCCGAAAAGCTTAGCTAAACCTGCCAAATGATCCAAGACTACTTGATCTTTCGACTTTTAATAAAATCCCTCAGTTGCTCCATCTTGCTCACAAAGAACAGCCCCTTGGTCTCATTCTTCCAGACCAGGACCCCAATCTCACCCGCATACGTTACGCAACTTTGATAGTCCTTTTGGTTTTCAAATTCCTTGAAGAGAAACCCCGGAGTGGCCTTCATTCGCTCGTTCTCTATTTGCCATAGTCGTATCTGATCCACAACTGTTGGCGGCAGCACAGGGCCACCTCCGTGACTAGCTGATGCCTTGATCAGTTGTGGATGTGCGTGCGTGCTTAAATAGGATATGACCTGGTCGGATGTGATGCCATGTGCAATCGCTCCATAAATCGAATCGCGAGTTACACGCCCAGAAACCATATTTGGATAGCGACTCGTCAACTTCGTGAAAAGCGCCAGGACGGCGATTTGAAGTGGGGAAGACGTGTAAGCGTATAAACGATAATTAGTTTCGATTATAATGAAACCTTTTGCACCAGCTGCGCTAGACAGTGCAGCGTCGAATCCAGCAGCAACGCTCCGCAAAGCGCTTGCATCGGAGGTGAGGGTGGTAGCGAGACGAGTAGGGAAGAATTGATTCGATTCAGAGGAAGGGATGAAAACCAGTCCAAAATCCACCAAATGCGTTAGCATTTTCTTTTGTGAACTTGTGAGAGTCGCAATGCTGTAGCCACGGCCGAGCTCGAGGGATCCGAGCAGGAATAGAAACGAGAGAACTTCAACAGAGTCCATGCCCATCTGCCAATGTCAGTACTGTGGATTGATCGCCAGGGAAGCTCCCGAACCTGTTCAGCATTCTCAATCCATAGAAGTAGAAGCGTCCACACTTGCGCGTTGGCCTCTTGTAAGAGGAAAGAAAACCCAGCCTGTGTAATACCACCGCCTGAATGTCTTCCCCGCGCAACCAATTTCCCTGCTTCCAGCAATTGCTTCACGGCAGCAGTTGGCCCTTGTGTTGTTTGTCGCATTCCATCGCCAACATTGCTCACGACATAATGTAAAATGCCCTCCCATTGTGTCCGAGCGTATTCGTCAAGGTAGTTGAGAGAGACATTAGCGGTCGAAGCATCGCTCGAGGGTACTCCAAAGGATTGATAATCTCCTCCTCCAGTCAAAGCGAGACGTAGGGCAGGGCCGAAGGTTTTCGTCAGGGACACGACTTGTGGCATTTCCTTGCTCGGAGCAGTTATCGTAACAATATGGAGTCGAGAAAGTAACGATAACGCTTCGTCTCTTTGCCTGTAACTTTTCAGCTGAGGCGTAAAAGCTTGTGGTTTCGAATCCTGACCTCTTGCTATTTGGTTGGACCCAAAGGTCAAGATCTGTGAGAGGAAGTGGCTTGCTCATATACAGCAGGGCCATAACGAACGTCTTTGCTACTTCTGTTCAGCCAACGACTCATAAGTCTTGCAAACGGCATACCTAGATGAGGTAGCATGCGCCTGAAGATGGCGAGAGCTGTTGAAGGCTGCTGGTACAGTCGTTTGAAGGTGGTTCCCGGGAGCCTCTCCAGATACTCAAACGAGGCGAGAGATGAAACAGACATCGTGACTGTGTCGGATTCTCAGGCCTTAATGTGTGTTGTCACCGATATTTCATCGTCTTGGAGTGTCGTTTGCTTCGTCTTTGAAGCCTCGACTTGCAGCCTGGTCAAAATTGGCGATCTTCGGCAGAGGTTGAGCCCGGACCGCTTTGGCGTGGTGGGGCACTGGAGATGCCGACGACCTTCACAAACGTCGTCATTCTTAGAAATTCGCATCTATTCAGCCTTCAAAATGGCTGCTCTCAGATTTGTCAGATCGGTATGTTTAACCTATGTGGGGACACCTACCCACTTGTGCTAACTCATTGAAAGGTGTTGAGATCTTTTCAAGCCGAGTCAGGACTGGAGCCAAGGTAAGAAGAACCCGTGAATCCCTCAGCGTGCCATTCACTCATTGTACATGGTACTCTCTCGCGTTAGCCTGTCATTGCTCAATTGGAATCTGTCCCGTGTATGCAAAATTTCCAAGGGCTTTGATACTTTATGCAAAGAAACCGGATCTCCTGCAATATGCTGTACTTGCTGACCTGAAAACCCTTTCAGACTCTTCGGAGATAATGTAGGGTTATCTATTTTGCAGCTTCCTTGGGTCTTGATCCTGGAAGAGTGAGCGAGTGACAAACGGGCATTCCAGCTCATTCTGCAGTAGATTCGAGTAACAGCGGCTGAGCCAGGTCGTGTGGAGTTTGAGCTAGACATTCGTAAAGAGCATACAGTTTGCCTCCCTCTGATTATCCTCACCATTTCCTAACTGGGGCAGAATCGTCTCAGCATCATGCATGGTGGAACTATTGCGAGCCTGGGTGAAGTGCTACTATGAAGAAGTACTTGGTCAGTTCTAACACCAATTAGTGGATTTGGGAGGATCTTTGGCAGTGGCTTCAAGGGGTTTGTATGCTACGGGAGTATCAACGGACCTAAACGGTAAATGATATCATACTGAACACAGATCTCATTACTTATTTTTGTAGTCACATATCTCAATTCCGGAGGTCAAGTTGGGGACGTCTTGAAAGGTGTAGTCAAATGTGACAAATGTCAGTATGTCCCTCAATTACCCTTTGACCTGAAATGCTGATATCGTCAAGTTGGGAAGACACTAGCATACACATCGGCAAAGTTCATAAACAGTAAAGGAGAGATAGCTGCCAGAGGAAGTCATACAAAGTAAGCCCGTCCCTCAAATCGAAGCTTTCGACAAACAAGCATTTGCGTTCATAAAGCAGAATATCTTATGCTAACACATGTCTCTAGATATGTTGCGCTTGCTTGGTAAGTCAATTCCTGTCACTTCGCTGCGGATAACTAGCCATTCGCACCGCTAGAAAAGCCAAGCTGTTCCCAAGTTCTAAACTTCTGCAGGAAGCATCCGGAAAATATTGTTGAGGAGTTGTCGCCAAGAAAACAGACTCAATCCGACAAACCCTAACAAACTTTCAAGGGAATTTGCTGTTGTACACTTACAGTATAGTAGAGATAGGCGAGTCAAATGGGACGATTTAATTCTGCGATAGCAATACAAGCGTGACAAGAAAATTCAAGCCTTCTCTTCACAGAGATCACCGGTCACCAGCTACCAGCATATGGGAAGATAGCTTGCATACTTCAAGAATCACAAGCTCCTGCAACTGACATGGTCTAAAGTGTGGGCTGATTTAGTTCAATCTTTGGGTATGCAGAACGAACCAGGTGATATCACGAGTAAGGCTTTGCTGCAACTGCGAGATGCGTTTAGATTCCAGACGACGGGATTTGGACCCTTCAGGGTCTCGGCGAACTCCCGTTTCTTTCGGGATCAGACAACCCCGAGTGTTGTTTAAAGTTATTCGTCCTTCCAAATACCTGCTCCTGTTCTTGGTCCGCTGGCATATCTCAAACACGACCCCGCACGAAGCCTAGATCATTACCTTCCAAAAACGAAAATGCAAGGTCCCTGGCGACAGTTCTGAGGTTGATCATGAGGCCTGAGAGTGAGCCATCGACCACCATTCAATGGGCTGTTACACAGTACGAGCTGCGCCAAAAGTTGGACAACGAATGGTTTTCTCGCTACGAATAACCCTGTGCCACTACAGTGCCTGTTTTGAGCACCACACTCGATTGGTTACACCCAGATTTTACCTCAAATTGTTAGGGCTTCGCACTATCCGGCAGATTTAAGCACATATGCAGAGGTATGAATTTGTACAGTATACAAGAAAGCCGGGTGGGAAGCGTGGCAGGAGCCACCCAGCACGGCGTGCGATGAACTGATACTCAGCAGTTTCGACAAGAAACGCCACACGAACCACTGAAAACTACCGAGTGGTTACTTGAGAATGCGGGGGTGGAGAAAGTCGGGGAAGAAACGGCGCGCCTTCGGCGGCATCCATGGGGAGACCCAGGGAGCTAGCCACGCCCGAGGAGACCGCCACATCGACAACCACAACTTCAGAAGGCGAACCCATTTTTCAACGTGACAATAATCACCTTGCACGAATTTTGACAAATGCCTGACAATTCGACGTAGTGTCAAAACTGGGATTCCAACATCACAACTTAGCGAGAGCGCTCTTCCGTTCAGTTTGACAGGGACTCGTAAATTGCATCCAGGATACTCTGCAGACACACTGCAGGTTGGTAGCAGGGTGGCCTTTGATGAGCTGACTAGCGGTCCATTCAACTCGAGGCAGCGATACTCGATGGACAGGAAGCTGATCAAAGTGCAACGTTTAACCAAGTTGCAGCAATGTCGCCGGCGGACAGCATTCCACGTTAGACAGACGACTCCGGTCGGGCCTATGAACAAACTGTATTCTCTGACAAGCTATTCCTACAGAGGATATCACCACCACGCAAAATTCCGAGGTACTCAGCTGGTCTAACCTATATAGGTAGTGTTAAGAATACCTCACAGGAGCAAAATCACTCACCTTTATGAAGCGGATATTACGAAAGGACACGAAAATGGACCAATTACTACAATATCTATAGGTTACTGTCCTACTGTGAGTACCTTAACTAGCATTTAATAATTTCTACGGCTCACGAAAAACCGGACCGAGTAAGCTTTTCATTCTGTCACTGCAGTCAGAATGCTTGTTGGAATCCCAGAAGACTTACCGACAAGGTTTGGACACACCACTTCATGGCAGAGACCGAGACTTTCACCGAATAGCAGGCTGTTTCCTGTCATTGGATTTGTGGACATGGATTATCCGATATGACAGCTACCCCGCCATGCCCAGACTTCGGAGTAAAATGCTCCAGCTGTTCCAAGGTATATAGAGCTCAAGAAAACTTTTAAAATTGACCGAAAATTTCTGGTTTCCCCCTCTGGCTTTCACCCACAGACTCAGTGAAGGATTAGGACTCAAATTTAAGCAAACCAAGGAGCAATCCACTCCGCTTGTCACCATGTGGCAGTCAAGTAATGTGTATTTCATTTGTTCGTTCGCCGCCATTGGTGAGTTTCATTCCCTCTAGCTCCGTGCAAATCATGAGAAATCGTGCAATTCCATGAATTTATCTAACATTTCCAGGCGGCGGATTGTTTGGTTTCGACATCTCGAGTATGTCTGGTGTTTTGGGCACTCAGGCTTACAAGAGATATTTCGGCGGACCTGTATCTTACCGTCAAGGCGGAATCACCTGTGCCATGCCTTTTGGATCTCTTGTTGGAGCCTTATGTTCATCTTTTATCGCTGATAGATACTCTCGAAGGACTAGTATCCAAATTGCATCCGTATTCTGGATCGTAGGCTCAATGTAAGAAATTCAACAATCACGAGCTGCAGAAAACTAAATCTTCAAAGAATCCAGTGCGCTTCCGTTGATATTGGCATGCTCGTTGTTGGGCGTGTCGTCGCTGGTCTTTGTGTCGGTATCGCCTCATCCATTTGCCCGGTCTATCAAGCGGAGATAAGTCAAAGTTCGTTAATGGGGCCTTTGTTCTTACATTTCCCCATCTCACCTTGTTTCATCATTTTTCCTAAACCCCTCCTAGGCCTTTCCCGAAACTTTCCTGATTCAGCGAAATTTCTCCTGAGACTTTCCTAGAGAGGCAAAAACTAACTCCCCCGTCTCCTAGAGGAAATCCGTGGCCGAGTGGTCTCTCTCCAGCAATGGGCCATCACCTGGGGTATCCTCATCCAATACTTCATTCAATACGGCGCTTCTTGGGTTGGAGGCGGACCTGACAATCCAGATCAGCCAACATCTGCATTCCGTATCCCGTGGGGTGTGCAAATCGTGCCAGCCGTCATCCTATTCTTTGGCATGTTCTTCCTTCCAAGGTCACCTCGTTGGCTCGCTTCTAAGGACCGCTGGGAAGAGGCTATCCAGGTTATGGCAAAGCTTCATGGAAATGGAGATGTCAATCATCCAAAAGTCTTGGCCGAATACCAGGAAATCGAGGAGGCTCTGCGCTTCGAACGTGAAGAGGCTATCGGCAGCTACAAGCAACTCGTTGAACCTCGGATGCTAAAGCGTGTCATCTTGGGAATGTCAATTCAAATGTGGTCGCAGCTTTGCGGAATGAACGTGATGATGTACTACGTTGTTTGTATGTTTATATCCTAGGTCCCTGTTGCAGATTCTGACGAAATCCAGATATCATGGAAGGAGCAAATATTGCCTCACCTCTCTTGACCGCTTCAATTCAATACATCTTGAACGTCGCTCTCACGCTACCTGCCATCGTATACCTTGACAAATTCGGTCGAAGGCCAGCAATGCTTATTGGCTCATTCCTGATGATGACATATCTCTTCATCGTCGGCGCTCTGCAGGCATCATATGGACAGGCAAACGTGGGTTCTCTCAGGAATTCTTCAAACTCGGACATCTCGTGGATCGTCAACAACAACGCGCCCGTTTCAAAAGCTATTGTGGCAATGACGTACATGTTCGTTTGTACCTTTGCAACGACCTGGGGGCCTACGTCGTGGACCTATCCATCAGAGATTTTCCCAACCAAAATTCGTGCGAAGGCAGTGTCTCTTGCTACGGCATCCAATTGGTTCTGGAACTGTATCCTGGCGTTTGCTGTTCCGCCGCTTTTGTGGAATATCAATTGGAAGATGTGTACGTACTTTCCACATTACCTGTGTCACCACATTATTAGCTAACAATGTTTCAGATATGATCTTCGCCACCTTCAATGGCGCGGCATTCATTCACATGTTCCTCACCGCACCTGAGACCAAGGGAAAAACATGTAACCGACCTTTTCCTTTGTCCCTTCCCCCCAATTTCCATTTTGAGTGGCTGGGGGGAAGTTTCTCGGCTCCTCTCTTCGGAAAAATAAAGTGCTAATTCGTTGTAGTGGAGGAGATGGACGACGTTTTCGATAGCGGTATCCCGGCATGGAGACCTGTGCCGAAAGGATCAAGATTGGATCAACTCCAAAAGGACATCGAAGCCGGCAACATCAAAATCAAGCATCCAATTGGTGGAGCTCCAGAGGTCACCGAGAAAGAGGTCGAACCTGTCGTTGCCGAGCAGCCGGCCACCACTACGACTACGGAGCCAAAGGAGACAGCTCCTGTGTAGTCCTCCATTATCGCAGCATCGCTGATTCTGGTTCATATCATGAGCCCATCTCAATCGTTACACTCATAATTTTCGAGTACGATTTCTGTCTTGTTTGTAACGACAAATGCTGGGGTGTAGGTAAATGGATACGGCGTATCCAAATCAGTGTTGCGTGAAATTTGATACCAATTTGTTTGCCTTAAACGATCTTTCCTAATTAATATCGCTTCGAAATGGGAAGGATATACCTATATAGCAGGCATAGTTTGAATACATTCATTTCACGTCAAGCATCCGCAACACATCAGACAGTGCGATTCTTCAGAATCCTCCTTTCAGCCTAGTCACATCTCCAAAATGCCAGAAAATTCGGCGTGAACTCCTTAGGTATTGTCGTGTTCTTTCCATGTGTTCTTTTCTTTGGGCTTGGTGCAGTCAGCATCAACATTTTCATCGATGGAAAAGGGGAGTTTACCCACGACAAGTGTCCACAAGATGATCGGCCACATTTCATCAGCGAACCTCGGCAATCCTCTAGTGTTATTTCATGGCAAATCAAGATACAGAGGCTAAGTCCGTACCGCTCCGCAGTTTGCACCAAGCTTCTGCCCGAACCTTTAGGAAATCACTGCCCGTTGGCATTGTGCAGCGAAACTCCAAATCACTATCTAAGACAGCAAAGGCTCCAGTAGGACATCGGCTACGAGGGACTGGTTCAGGGTATTGGTGTTAGCGTGTATATCGATATAAGTCCAAGAGTGATGGTTTTATGATTGAAGCTGTTGCGACGAAAGGTGATAGAGAAAGAATGAAAGAAATTTTGAGAAATTGAGAACGTGCAGGGCATCGTGTTGCTTGCTTTTGGAGTGGAAAGTACAAATTGGGGGGAAAGAGCATTGCTGGTGAGGGGAGGGTTTGCACCTATTTCGGCTCCCCTTTCCTCGCTTCGTGAATAGGGGAAGGCGCCACCCTGAAAGTCGGCAGGTCATCGCGATCGCGACAACTTCACTCCCAACACAACCGCGCAAGTCATGACAGCTTTCACAAAATCTCATATATCAGCTCCAAAGCTTAATGCATCTTTTCTTGAGTTGTTTAATCAAAAGAGCTCCCAGAGGAGAAAAGGGGGCTAGTCACGTGTGCTTGTCTTGAAAGGCAGTCGTCAACGTCATTCGAGACTTTAGCGGCAATCGATGATCTTCCGCAGACATGAATTTTGACTACTCGGTCCGGTTTTTCGTGAGGGCCATGGAAATTATTAAAGGCTAGTTGAGCTACTCACAGTAGAACAGCAACCTACAAATATGGTAGTAGTACTTGGTCTTTTCACTTTAAGAAGCGGCCTTTCGTAATATTTCGCATGATAAAGGCGAGTGATTTTGTTCCTGTGATGAATTCTTAACACTACTTACACTATGTAGGTTGAGTATCGAGTGCAGCCCTCAGCGAAAACCCAGCCGAGTATTCTCATCTTGTCGATTCTCCGTGAATTCCGTTTTTACATCTTTGGAAACTTTTTGTTGGATGTATATTTCCTTCAATCAGTGCCTGCGAACAAACAGACTTACTTCTAAAATCAGCCTGGGAACACCAGCCCGACGACCGAAACAGTTTCCGCGACATCTGCAATACAAGAACAACATGCCTCTCAAACGCAAAAGATCATCCTTTGCTACGGCATCCGCGATTACTAACCTCCCTGCGCACGAGACACTAATTCCTCCAGCGAACACGACAATTAAACCTCCTCCATTAACAAAGTGACAATCGGCTCGCCGAGGTGGGAAAATCAACACAAATCCAGACCAAAACGCAGATATTGTAGATGGCAAGACGGCGTTACGTGCGAGCCGCGATGCAGGTGAGAAAGGAGAGGCGCTCGATGTGCAGAGCGTTGTAAGCCCACCAGCACCAAAAACACCTGCGAAAGCGAATGAGCCGGACAAAGTGAAACAGGAAAAGGCCAATGCAGATGACAGTGATTCTCCTCTCTCTGACCTCGCAGAGTCGATCCCAACTCCAAGCAGCGGGAAGGAACTAAGGAAAACTCCAACAAAAAGTTCGATTGCTGCCAAGAAGGGATCGGATGAAATAAAAGCATTCAAGGCAGAACAGGCTGCAAAGAAAGCGAAAGATGTCAAAGTAAAAACAGGGGATGGGGAAGATGAATGGGACAAGAGAGGTGACCCTGATGGAGACGAAGAGACACCGCTCGAGGATGTGGATGTAATGAAGAAAGAAGCTGCCAGGCCACCGCCTGTCAACAGCGACTACCCTCCTCTGCCATGGAAAGGAAGATTAGGTTATGTGAGTATCCCGCCTCTTCTTTTTATTTCGGTACTTAATGCAAATTGGCAGGCATGTCTAAACACCTACCTCAGTTTCTCCAATCCCCCCAATCTTCACCTCTCGAACTTGCCGTATAGCCTCCATCCTCGAACATCGACATCCACTCAAAGACCCCTCTATCCCCGAGCACCCCACAAAGAACTGCCCTGATAAGTCCCGACCCGCATCCATTGAACGTAGACAACGTCGAAGAATTATGCCTTGCAAACGTCCGAGATATACCAAAAATCCTTCGGTGGAATGACAAATATGGTATAAAATTCATGCGGCTGAGCTCAGAGATGTTTTTATTTGCGAGCCATGCCGAATACGGATACAAACTGGCTCCATTTGCAAGTGAAGCTCTGGAAGAAGCAGGAAAGGTCGTTGCCGAGCTAGATCATCGAGTGAGCACACATCCAGGACAATTCACACAGCTTGGATCTCCTGGCGCTGAAATGATTGCGAATGCAATTCGTGATCTCGAGTGTCATGACGAGATGCTCTCCCTCTCCAAGCTTCCTGAGCAAAAAGATCGCGATGCTGTGATGATTTTACACATGGGTGGTACCTTCGGAGATAAAGCCGCGACCCTTGATCGCTTCCGCGAGAACTACAAGAATCTGTCCCCGTCTATCAAAATGCGTCTGGTTTTGGAGAATGACGATGTGTCGTGGTCGGTGCATGATTTGCTTCCTATTTGCGAGGAGTTAAATATACCACTTTGTCTAGATTTCCACCATCATAATATTATTTTCGATCCGGATCAGATTCGAGAGGGCATACTTCACATTATGAACTTATACCCGAGAATAAAAGCAACTTGGGATCGGAAAGGGATCGGGCAGAAGATGCATTACAGTGAAGGTTGTCCGGAAGCTATCACGGGACGGCAGAGGAGAAAACACAATCCTAGACCGATCGCCCTTCCGCCGTGCCCGAATGATATGGATTTGATGATCGAAGCGAAGGATAAAGAGCAAGTTTGTTTTGAGCTGATGCGGACTTTTAAATTGCCTAGTTGGGATACTTTTAATAATATCATTCCGTATGAGAGGACGGATGACAACAAACCATTACCCAAGAAAGCGAAGAAAAAGAAGACCAAAAAGCAGATTGATGCTGAGATTGAAGAGTTCGGGAAGGAACTCAGTGAGGAAGAAGAACCGGTAAAAGAACAGATTCCTGAGGAAGAAATCGGAATGGGCGGGTCGGAAAATAGAGTATACTGGCTGATTGGGATGGAAGAATGACCGAGACCAAAGAAGAAAAATACTGAGGATGAAGATGAGATATTGATGGAGATGAAGAGTAGATCATGAGATGGAACTTTCAAATTATGTTCATCAATAAATCGTTCTGCTTGAAATCCCGGTATTTGTGTTATGCTGCGTTCCAAGCATGAGGATATACAGATCGGGCCTGCTGGAGATTGGAAAGATCCATACAATAAACACCCTCTAAGCGCATTGGTCTTGTTTGTATAGTTGAAATATTGCTCCGCGACATCTTGTTGGTGTAGTCTTCTGGCCGGTGGCGGATGCCTAGGATACAATTCTGTCTTTCATGAAGTCCCAATACGATATCTACCTCCTTATCAATTTTCCAATCTCGAAAACGCCCCTAATCAACAAATAACAACAGATCAGACGAAAAGCCCTCCCTTTCACCTTTCCCGCGGCACATACCCGGCAGACCCATCCACCCATTCACCAACATATAAACCAAAATACGCAAATTTTCTTCTTAACGCCAAGATGTTTCTTCTGTTGCAAACTACCGCACGCCGCACGGTGTGCTATCAGGACAGGCCGGAAGGAAAGTCTCGGTGTAACTTCCCCCACAAATGTGTGCAAACTGCAGTACTCGTGCACTGCTGCAGGGCAGGTCCGATCGTGGAGAGGGTTTGGCATCCTGTCCTAGGCGGGGTACAACCTCCAATTAGATATATAAGCCATGATACTGAGGTGAGTGGTTTTTCTAGTTGGGTAGAGTGGGAACGGCTTAAACCTTTTGTAATTCGGGATGATATGTTTTTTAAATTTTTATTTCTTATGTAAGTGCGGTTTTTTTGGTGCTAGGGGTGGTCGTGGTATTTAAGCGAGCGGGTGGAGAGGGGACGTTTGCTGAGATTTAGTATTATGGCCTTGAGAGCTGTTAGCGAAGCGCGAGAGAGGGGGGACGACTCTAACTAGCTACCCTAGGTATAAGATACTGTATAGATTGATGAGAGTCGGTTTGCGCTATGCCTAATATAGAAAGGCAGCGAACGCTTCGTTTGGTACAAATACGTAATCCTATCCCAGAATACAAATAAAAAGATTAGTTAGGCTATTGATTTTTCAATATCTCTAAATCTGTGGATAATTGAAACTTTTGTCCTCCATATTAGGTATAGCGCAAACCGGCTCTTGTCAATCTATACGGTAGCTTGCTTCTTTTCAAATATCAAAAAGATTCCTCAAAGGGTCAAGTCTGATGTATCATTCCAACCTAAAAAAAAAAATCTCAATCTCCTCCCGCTCTCCCCCAAGAAGTGGTAAAGGAATTTTGGCTTTCTCCCTGACAGCCCAACCACCTTTTGCCATGAGATCAAAGAAAACCATCTCACTCTCATGCCTCACTTTCATAGCCAGCAATACCATTAACTCCCGATTACCTCCTTCCTCACCTACCTTAGCAACCGTTCCCAGCGTAGCCACCAAATCAGGGACTACATCAGGATTGTAGGTGCAATCCGCCACAACCACTAAATCCCATCTCGTCTCTGCTACATTTCTTGGAAGAGGAAGTGCCCAGTCCAAGACTTGGTGAGATACCCTTTTGCTAGAAGGGTGAGTTAGGACTTGTGGAGAGGTGTTTTGAGTAAGGATTGAGGATGCTTCTGGGAGGTCTGTGAGGAGGGTACGGGAGATATTTGGGAAGCTCGTCGCCATCGTGATTCCAACAACACCGCAGCCAGCACCAAGCTCAAGGATTTGGAGATTTTGTTTTGAGAGGGTTTGCTTGAGGGCTGGGAGATCTGGGAGGGGAGACAGAGACGCGGATGAAGAGTTTGATGCCGTTTGTGGTGAGAGTAAAGTAAGATATGCTGATAGTAATAATCCCGCATCCCTAAACTACGTGAGCAGTTGTGTTCAAGAGATAACTCACCTGTTGTAGCATACCAGATATGACGAGCTATCGACTCTCCTGTCTCCTCCCAGATATGCAATTCTGATTTCCCAAGATCGAATACTCTCTCAGCAAGGCCTGCTCCGCTTCCTTGAGAAGAACTTTCAGGGGAGACATCGACGGCCATACTCCTTACAGCGACAATGCCGCCATCTTCACTATCGCCGTCGAATTTACTACTACAATGTAGTATTGTGGCAAAATCATTCGCAGTTTGCTTTGCATCTTTTGGACGAACTAGCATTCGTCTTTTAGAAACTTTCTTGTTTCTAAAAGGCGGAATAGGCATGGAAACCTCTAAGCTCCTCATGCCATCACTTCCCTTCCACGAGTATTCTTTTCCTTTTGCGAGCAAAGTTTTGCCATCTTCACTGACCAACTCAACAACTAAATTGATGTCGGCCCATAAGAATGACTCCCCTAAATCTGTCGTAACGGTGACCTTCGCCGTCAGAGAAGAGGGTACGTTTCCTTTGCCACCTTTTTGCAAGCGTGGGCTTTTCAGGAAGCGTATGTAGTGCATCTGGCACTTCAATGTTCCTCGGAAGTACCCAAGAAGTACCGTACCGAATTCAGAATTCTGCCACTTTTTTGCTGAGCAAATAGCCTTTCCTTTTTCAAGGTCAGATGGGTCAACCTTGTGCCTGCTTGCCCCCAAAATTCCTTTCAATGGTTTGGAAACACTCTAACACCAGGTAGCCTAACCTTGCACCAACACGTAAGTATATCTGACGCCCCCAGCTCGTCAATATAAGCTCGTAGCCTCAGACGCGGCCCCTCTTGCGACCTGTACGAGGGAGGCTCTTCGTCTGTTAGGCGCCCCTCGTAAGCCGGCAGCTGAAGGGGACCGTTTAAGAGCTAACTTCAGTGCGGCGACAAGGCAGCGCTTCGCCCCGTAAAGGAAGGCTGAAAGGGTGTGTGAACCAGCTGAATTGGCGCGCGGAAGCCTGAGTACCAGAAACAATGGAGAATTGGGATAAAAACGTGTTCGGATAGGGTGGTGTTACGTTAGGGCTATATTTGCGCAGGTTTCTGCAGGTCTCCTGCAGGTCTTGATCGACGAAGTGCCTGCTGCAATATGCCTATCGATAACTATATTCGTTGGTCGGGAGATGTGCGAGGAGGGGCGAAGAGGGCGAGGAGGGGTGATGCCAGTGCCGACGTCGACTCAGAGTGACGTTGGAATTTGGTGAGGGTGGTGGGGGAACGAGGCTCGGCTTGGCTAGTGCAGATATCTCGGGTGGGCTGAAGACTGCGCTGCGGTGAGGCCGCAAAGCTTAAAATAGGATTGAATTTGGATCATGTCAGCGAAGAATCAAGACCACACTGGCACACTCAGACCTGCAGGATAATAATATGCACCCTACTGAGATACTGTGCGCTCCGCCATGACGCAGTTATGACTATGAGCACCGATAGATCCACATTGGACTGCGTTTTGCTGCAGCCTTGCTACGCATCGGTACCCGAAAAAACGCCTTTCTTGACTTTTCCGCAGATGCATCTCAGAGCGCATAGGAGTGAGTACAACATCAACTCAGGCCTCCAGGCATTGGTGATTCCACCGAGTAGCGCCCACGAGAAAAAAGAATCCAAGTGACCCAGGTTGTTCACCAACAGCCTAGAGCCACCGAGACGCCCAATGGTCAGTTCCCCTCGTTAAGCGGTAATCATCCCCGACAATAACAGAGTGCCTTCATATCGTTTTATGCCCGTCCCATCCCTTCCTTTGCATATCGGCAGAATAGACTCAATAAGAGCCCCTTCTGAGGTTGCCAGGCCCAAGTCCCAACGTCGCACTGAATTCCCAAGGACAGGATATTTTTAACGAGTACGGTGCCGCATCCTCACATAGTGGCGGCGTGGCTTGAAGGCTTCGTGCAAAACTCTGGTATTATCCGTAAATGGCCAGATATGCGCGGAAGGGAGCACAACGGCGGCCAATTGGCCATTCGGTCCGGACAGAGGATTGGAAAGGTTGTCAGCACGCATCGCCGTGTGTGTGATGGGTATATCGAATACGTCAAGTCCTACGAGAGCTGAGTAAGGCATAGAGTGGTACCATACGGCGAGGTTGGTTGGATCGCGTCGGATGTGCCGAAACGATGTTTCTTCCAGAGTTCGAGGACGAGGAGGAATGGTTGAGCAGTTTGAGGACGGGACAGTTGGGAACTTGGGACCGTTGTTGCGACGCACCCGCAAAGCGGCAGGCCGGACGAAAGCGCCACCAACCGATTTTCAACTCTCGTCACGGCATCCGCTCCGAATGGAGGAAAGAAAACAGATCTCGGGAGGTACAGGAACGTCCGCTTCAACTCCCAGACAGGCAGCTAACTGCAGAGTTTTCCTCACGGCGTAGCAATCTGGTGCACGCCGTAACGCCGCTTCTCTAGCTGACAATAAAGACGCAACTTACGGCATTTGATAGGCTAATTGCATAACTTGCAGAGAACA
This sequence comes from Cudoniella acicularis, assembly GCA_013054445.1. NCBI lineage: Eukaryota > Fungi > Ascomycota > Leotiomycetes > Helotiales > Helotiaceae > Cudoniella > Cudoniella acicularis. Next base: position 27,888 of record JAAMPI010000152.1, on the reverse strand, counting down.
TTTTAGATGCTGCTTCCAGAAATGTACGCTGACCGGTAAGGGATGCACCGTCAAGGTGGGTGGCATTGGCATGGCACGAAATTGAAGGAAGACGGAAAACGTGCAAACGACGTGCGCGGGAAACGTAGGAGGGAAAATTAATTGTGTGTGACCATGACAAAGGCATGAGTAGAGGAGGGGTAAGGAAAACGAAGAGGGGTGTGCAGCCACGCGCTTCAGTGTCGGCCATTGTATGCAGGGCATGACCTGTGAATCGTGGTCCATGAAGAGGGTGATGGTGGGGTCAAGCCTGGTTGTCACTGCATGAACTATTGCATGATATTGGAGTAGCGAGTGTGCGGGTATTGTGGTTGCCGATTATGGAGTCCGAAGGACGTCAAATAAGGTTGCTCCAAGGATTGAGAGTTTCGACGAGGGGTTGGGGGCCACTAATAGAAACAAATATGGGTTCATAATTGATTTGAAGGTGTCATCTTGGCGTTGGTGATGTTCAAAATAAACCATAATTTAGAACTTTTGGAACTCACTTTCTATTCTCGTAGGCCATCCACATTGAAGGCTGGTAATGAAATCATTCACGATATATTCAAATACAGGTTTTTATGTGATCAATACTAAATGAAAATGGAATAGTCAATTCATAAATCTCGCAATACAAGACAAAATACATTTTATCAGTTTCTATTGACAAATATGAAGGGTATCTGAATATGGTTTGAGAAGCGTAACTGAGGAATAGACGCCAGCGCAAACCCACCAGCCACCCATCAGAGAACTCTAACTACAATTACAATTCCAGAACTGTATGCGACTTATTTAGATGCGCATTTCCAAACGTAAAATCCAAACGCAAGCCCCCGCCAAATAAACTGCAATTCAACCAAACTTTTTCCTGCCTGCCATGATGCGTGATCTAAGACCGCCAATGCCTGACTGACCGAAAAGATGGGTTGCCCCGGGTCCATCTTATTATCTTACACAAGGAATGCACCGCCATAAACCATCTATGATCGCAGCGGAGGGTATCGTAAGAAATCTGACGATGGAAGAAATAAAAACTCCTACTCCTGTCTGCACTCGTCTTCTCAAGACCTATTGCCCTGGTCTTCGTAATATATCCTCGCAATTGGCGTCGAATCGTAAATTCCAAAGGCGAATAGACGCCATGAACTTCTCCGTCTGCTCGAGCTGCCGATCGCGTCCGAAGATAGAGTCGACAAACTCGGTACCGGCGTTCTTTCCCAATTGTGCCTGATCCTTCCCATGCCTCTTTCCCGCCTTTAACATGGGCGTTTCGCATGCCTTTAAAAGCCTCTTTAGTTTATCCGTCAATCGCTCCCCAGATTCGATGAAATCCTCCACCATCTCTCTATTCTCCTCCTTTCGAATGCGTGGCATACATTCTTCTGCGCGCTTGACCTTGCCAGCAAGCTGAATCAGCAGTAGCCAGAGTTCGCCGGCCATATCGGCAATGGGGGTGGCTGGACCATGATGATAGACTGTCCAGTCATAGACCCACTTGCCGAGGCTGTTGGCATCGAAGACACTGCCTAAGAGCATGATAGGCTCTTCTGAGGGGTCCCAGTTCTTGAGCGAGTATCCAGGTGGAATGCGATGCTTGCGTGCGTCAGCGTCGGTTGCCTTGGCTGTTGGTGGCGGCTTCTTTGGGGCGGTTGTTGGTCGTGCAGTGTGTGGTCGTTGTGGCGTTGAGGATGATTGCCTACGTCTTCGAGGTGATGGTTCGTAACGTGGCGATTCCTCTGGTTCATCCCTTTCATATGCGTATCCTTGGCCCTGAGAATAGTAGTACTGATCAGTGCCTTGCCCACGATAATTGTAAGTTGTCTTTGTAGGCCGGCGAGCAGGTATTCGGTAGAGAACACCATCCACCACATAAGATACATATTCATATTCATACTCGTCCTCGTCGGAATCCCCATGAGAGGCTCGATAGGAGAAAGAATTTCGCCGCCTTGCCTCATAGCGCGGCGCCGACCAAGAACTTTGTTTTCGACTCACATTGGCAGCAGTCGCGTAGTCTCCTTTTGAGTTATATCTGGGCGAAAAAGCCCTTGGGGACGCTGAATAGCCATATGCATCTCCTGATGCATTTCGTGAATGATGTTGTCTTGGTGTTGGGCCTGGTCGTGGCGCGTAGAAGCCATGTGCTCCCGATGGAGATCCAGCTGGTGATGGTGTTGCGCTAAATCCGTAGTATCCTGCTCCCGGATGCGCCGGAGGCGTGTTGTATTGTGTGTAGTTATTCATGATATCCTGCTCTTACGATGTCCCACTGACACCCTGAAAATGAAAAGAAAAGGGTCGAGTGCGCCTTAGATCGCGGCGCCGAGGAGTGTGACGAGCCCGTCACCGTGGTATGTAGTCGGTACGAGAGAAGGAGGAAACCTGTGTCGTTGATCCGTACATGTCAAGAACTGGCCTGGTGAAATCCTGCGTTCAGGAATTCTTCGGTGATGAATTCTGAAGTCGACAATTCGGCTTCGGGAAGATTCTAGAATGAGCTGGACGAAAGCCGGCTCGTAGTCGTATTGGTAATCGTGGTTCTATAAGCTTTGGATCGAAAGATTTGGGGCGGGCGATGGAAGAAGACTCGAAAGGGGTGGCTGGGGGAGGGTAGATATTTAACAGTTTTGGAGTGAAATTTCCTCGGGTGCTGCTTGTTGTGCGTTGGCGTGGGACAGGGGTTGATGACTCTGGGTTGGGTCAGCCACAGGGTTACAAATATATCCTAAAATACTATTGGGCTTCGAGACAGGGGCTTCTGGAATGCACCAGAGACGCCGGTGATTTGATAATAGCCAAAGGCGGTGGGAGAGATGCCTGCGCGGGCCTGGGAAGGGGGTACTAGGACTGGTACTTACGAGGAAACGCATGGATTTCTCGTGCAACGGAACCCCTGGATTATGGACCTACAGGAGCCGGAGCGGGCAAGTCCATGACGATTTGGCAAGCGAAATTGGATCAAGACACTCGGACGGTGAATTTGAGAAAATCTTTCGTCCCAACGCGAGCTTTTTGAATTGCTGATTTCCCTTCTGACGGAGACGGGGAAGACGCTGGGGTTGCCGCGAGCCGCCAACAAGGTGACCACGCTGGTGGGCGAGGCTGGGAGTCTGGGACAACAGAAGAGGGCCGATACGTACGGGCGCACAGGGGAGGGGCCGCCGAGAGTGAGATTGGAGTTACGAGGAGAAGAGGGGCTGCGCAGCGTCGACGAGCTTGAGTCACCCAGGAGTCAGGACCGAGTTGCGACAGTGTGCTGCGTGCAGTACTTTCAGCGTGGCGAGGGCTCAGTTAGGGCTTTGGTCGTCGAATTAGGAGAGCGATGATGCTGCTCAGATCGCAGAGTGGCTAGGAAGGTGAGGGCTCAGATAGCTCAGATGGCTCGAAAGCGATAGGCGACGAATCGCATTTGCCGGGTCGAGGGGCTGAGAACAAAATGAAATATCGTCTTGTCGAATGGTAACAGATTCCAGATTCCGATTCCAGGCAGGCCAGATTGAGCTGGAGGGAACAGCCTGTATATCTGCGATTCTGAGTCGGGCTTCCTGGCGCTGGAGTCTGGCCTGACTTTGCGTGTGTTGAGGGGTGAAGGGTGAAGGGTGAAGGGTCTGAATCCAGCACGGCGAAGACTCGTGGTCGGGTCGTACCAGTCGCACACTTGTTGGGGTTGTTGGTCAAAGGTGGCACTCGCGCCGCGAAGCACAGTTGCAGAACAGGCTTTGTCTTTGCGCTGTGTGCAGGCTAATATGCCCTGATTTCAGATTCCCTGGATGCCTCTGTCACTCTGTTGAAAAGATGGGGCCGGCTCCGGGACGGGTGGATGAGGAGGCCTTTAGGTAAGAATCCGTCCGATGCTGGTGGTGATGCGCATCCGCAGATAAAAGCTCCGTTCCTGGAAGGGATTTATTTTCGACGAGGCAGGACAGAACACTACTGTATGATCTGCTAGGAAGGTGAGATGAGCAGCAGGAGGGGAACACCAAAAAGATATTAAGATGGTTTGGTTTGCAGAGGGTGTGCACTACTGTGCAGCTCACGCAGCATATATTCGGCCCAGTGGCACAAACAACTTGACAAGAGAGGCGATAATAGGCTTCCGAATTCAGGAGAGCGCGAAGCTGCGAACTACTGCGCGGTCTATCACCTCATGGACTTGTGATGGATGTGACCGATCAGCGATGCTGACCTGCGCGGCGCGATGGGAACTGGGGAATCGCCTCGTCCCCTCATTCCCATCCGCCTTTCTCCTCTTCTTCTGCTTCTTTCCCATCCTTCTTCACACCCTCTCGCTTCAACAAATACCTACTTTGTAATCGCGAAGAGGCTGCGCATCTCGTCAACCTCGCCAACTTCTTTTAGACGACGCATTAACCGTCCGGCTGCTCTTCAGCGAAAACCCTTCAAGTTCCCTGCACCTGCCAACCTCGCCCTCGCTCCGGCCCCGAGTGCTCCTCTCCTCGCCATCTCGGCCACTCGTTCTATCACTATCCCATGCTGCCCACAATCACGCGCTCGAAATCGGCAACCCGAGGTCGAAAATCGCACAAACGGCATCTCACGGTTCACTCCAGCTCTTGACGTCGCTCTGAATAATTGGACTCCAACAGCCGCGGTGGCCGCCATGTCTATCCCTCTGCTCGGTCAGAGGACAGCATCTCAGAGACACGGAAAGCTCAGCAGACTTCGGAACTCCAAAGTGATGGCAAGGAACTCTGCAACCGCGCAGGCCTGCAGGTGCGGATCAGAGCATCCACGGCGCCCTGAAGTTCCTGAACACCCGCCGGAGACCTGCTGTGAGGGGCTGTCGACGCACACTGCGGGCCCTAATGTCTGTCTCGACTTAGGGCACATTTAGGGCACATCCCCCTCTCTGTGGGCGTTCGCACACTGTGCAGTGGGCAGCAGACTCCCGCTGCAGTGGTTCGCGACGAACTCATGGGCCCCTGCGCGCTGCAAGTCAGGCCCTGCAGGCTCGCACTTGGCAGCGATTTTCAAGCTGCCGGGGTCCTGGTGAACTGGCAAACGCCATGTCCCTTTCCACGGCCCCCATGGTCGCTGGGCCCCTGGATGACGGATCGCTCTTCTCGCTCGTCCTCACTCCCTCTCCTCCGCCACCCACCCGTTTCCTGAACTCTCCTCCGCGCGAGGCTGGAAGAGGAAACTTGGTTTGTTCTGCCGTTTCGCGGCTCCAGGTCGGCCAGCTTCTCCCTGGACCTCAATTTGCAGAGTTTTCACTACCCACGCATTGGCATTTCCTACACGGATCTCCTGCTGGCCTCCTGAGTCATGGGTGTTCACCGACTCGACTTGTTGTTCCTTCTTCGCGGTCCAAACACCACCACATTCGATTCCCTACTTTGTTTGCGTCGAGAAGTGGCTTCTGCTGCGTCTCTAGCAACAAGTGCCAGCCACCTGCATATCCTCCGACATCATTCGTAGACGACCCCTGGAGCTGGCACGTTGCACAGAATCTTGCACGAAGAACACCCTGGGCTCAAACCACGCACCCTCCCGCTCTCCGCTGGATGGCGCCGTGCTGCAGGACACTGAGGACAGAGATTGGCTGGCGCAACTAGAGCATGCAGCCGGATAGCAGGACTGCTGCCTTTTGGCACCGTTGCATCGATGGCATCAACGCCCACAGCATCGCAAAATGCGCTCCCAAGAAGCCTCGGAGCGGTGTATGCACACGTGTCGCCAGCGAAGAGGAGAGCTTTCTGCTCTGTGACGTCACAGTTTATGTGTATTTCATCAGTTTCGATGTTTGTGGGCATTTTCCACGCACAATTTTTTGGTTTTTTTCCTTTCTCAATATTGCTTCCAATTTCACATGTGTCTGGCAGAAAAAGGTGTGTGGTAGTACCAGAGACATTGATGCGATTATGGTGGGTATCACAAACCGTCCCAATGTCACTCTGCGCCCATGGGAATTGTTTCTGCCGAAGAGAAGGAAGTTCTGCCCGCACGGCCGTTTGGGCCTCGGCGCGTCCACTTAACGCTGTGAAAGGGTCATCGGATGCTGAGGCGCGCTTCGGGGTCAAACACGACCAATGATACGGCCAGCGCAAAAGTAACTGAGCGGGCTAGATGTCAGCCTCATGAGACATTTCTGTCAGCATGATCACGATGAGGGGGGTGGAAAGGCGATAGGTATTGAGCAGACTCAGCGGTCCTCGCCAGATCAAGGTGGTGTCGACGTTTCAGTTTTTTGAGTCATCTGCAGCATCTATACCATCGCAAATATACCACCTAGCTCAGCGTCATCGTGGAACCCCTTAGCCTCGGTGCTGAGTCACGTGTGGCGAATAAACCCTAAGGGGAACAATCGAAGAAGCGTTCGTCATGTTCTTCGCAAGCATCGCCATGCTACGCATGGAAACATTCTTTCGCAGATACTTCTCGGACTTTGTCCCTATCGCCGTTTCACTCCTCGCTTCAGCAGGCTTCCATGGACAGACGAAGCTTTCCGCGCGTATTTGTCAGCAAATCAGCGGCTTCAAACGCGTTCGAACAGGAGTCATATGACCCACGGAACGTCTTATTTCACCCGATTGTTGCGCAAAGCAAATTCAAGCTACCTATTCTGTGGCAACGGGATCAAGATCTTCTTCCTTACGCGTCAAGCAGACCAAGGACTGGCTCAGAAATCCGGGTATTCCGTCTTCCTTTGCAAGCATTTGAAAAGGGTCATCAAAAATGACGATCATCTCGTTCCATGTATATAATTTGTGGCACGCAACCTGTCAGCTCTATTAAGGTCTCACTCACATGCTTCTTCACGGTACCATGACAAGGCTGACTCCAACCTCCTCGATTTTGGATCTCTGAGTCACTGCTAGGACCTGGAGACCAATAAAGAAATTCATATTGATTTGCTCTACTCAGCCGCACAATTTAGCTCCACGAATGAGACACTTGAACGGCAATTCCTGCTGGAACTGGCACGGGAGATGTTACCATGGTAGAGGGTTCGTTCGTCCTCTCCCTTGGCGCGAACTCTGTGAAACAACTGTCAAGGGTACATCAACATGTGATTCTGCCGTTTTGAAATCACTGGAAGAGGAAATATGATGATGAGTCCTCTGTCACCAGAAAATTATATTTGAAATTTCGAAGTCAGGCGCAGGGGGTGATGTGGCTCATTGGATGCCTTGCCCCCTTTTTCCATAAGATTGCCTTCGAGGCTTTCAACTTTTTGAGTCATCAGGTGATGATACTACTACCAGTGGTTGCTGTGTATACTTTTATTTTCGGTGTTTTTTTTTAAGGTTCGCTTAGTGGATGCATGGAAGAGAGGTTTCTTTCTCTGGGTATCCTAACTGAATTGTCATCGCAGAGAATACTTTCTTCCGCCACGGGTGGCTAAGTGTGTCACTTGATGCCTATCTGCATGATTGGATATGCGCATTATTGGTTATACTTTCAGCGCGAGTTCTTTTTAACTGCTGCCTAGAATTCTGTCTTGGTGCTTTTGGTAGGTATTCGCGATGGCAAATAGGGGGGCGGTTTGGCAAGCTCGCTTCGGGACCGAGCCAACGTTTTTTGCCACCTCACGATATTGGGATATTCCTCTAGGATAGAAAAGTGACAAGTCCAAACTCCGTCGATTGTGCAGATTTATTCTCGTTAACAATTCCTGGAAGTCGAGATGGTGGCTTCTCGGATGGACCAAGAGATCCTTTGGTAGTAAGGGTTTTGGGCCTCATTTGGAGTTTTCCTCTCTTTTTCATGGACATATTAACAGTGGCAAGATACATCGATCACCCCTTGCGTGAGAGCATTAATCAACATGCCAGTGGATGATACTCTCTTGGCTTATGGTACGATTGAAGTCGACGGGGTCCTGAGCCCACCTATTTCTTTCCGATTTTCTTCTCAAATATAAAAGAATTGCGGAGCACCATATGGCAAAGATCGATGATACCTGGAAACTGTGGTTGACGGTTCAAAATCCATTTCGATACCGGCATTGTTAGGAGGATGAGGGATTTGGGGAAGTCGCGTCGATGAAAAAAGCCCCGTTGGGGTTCTAAGTCAATCGTCGTCGATCGAGAGACTGATAGAAAGTGGATCAGTTGGGGCCATTCCAGAATATGAGCTTTGTCATCTTCTCATTTGTCATTAGTTCATGTTGTGTTGTCATTCATTATCTGGCTGTCATGAACAATCTTCATTTCCCATTACCCCAGAGTGCCCTTGGGGGAGGGGGGTTTGCGTGAGGAAAGTTTTTGCACAAGCATAAGGCCCCGATGAGAGAGGCTTCATCAGTAGTTGACGGGTACGTTCCGAATGGAACCATTCCGTCAGACGCTCACAGTGCGTCGGTTCATGTTGATCTTTGCGTCCTCAAATTCTCAAGGTCGAAATAGATTAAATACTGCCAAAGTGTATCCGTGGTCTTAGTCGAACTAGTGTACAATAGAAGAACTATAAGGAGATTTCGTATTATCTTCTTTCAGTCAAAAGTCTCTCATTTAGCTGAAATCCTGAGGGATAAGTGGAAATATTATCATCTGCTGAAAAAGTAGTAGCATCACAACGATAAATTTGTTTGAGCAACACATATTCTCTCAGAAGCATGCGCAACTCATCACCAAATATTTCTATAGCTTTCCCTGCTTTGATGTGTCAAACTTTCTTGTGTTAGCAGCCCTTTTGTGGTTGCGATTGTGTGTGAGAAATCACTTCAACGCTTAAAGAATTTGAAGAATTAGACTACCGTAAAAAAAATGTTACTATCCTAATATTTAACAGTATGATCGATATTATTTGAGCAAAGTCTCCCGTTCGATATAGTAAACTGATTAATTTTCGATTGATTTCTGGTGACTCGAATACTACTCAAACAAAAATGTAAACAAGGTTGTTGCTATTTGCTGGCCTGTTCATTTTGAAAGTTGTGTATATCGTGAAATCACACGAGACACTTCAACATATTTAAATAACCACTTATTATTACACACCCCTGAGCGCCCAAAGATAATAAGGAATGGACAATTTTGCATTATTACCTATTTTGGTCTTGAAAGTTGATAATATGGTGGTTACTTTTTGAAGTGTTGCGGGGGCCCTCATGAACGTATCACCAGGCTTTTTAAGTTTACCTATTCAGTGCGAACGCGCTTCGATTTCAGACCAAAATTTATGTGGGGGGAAATTAAATGAACTCGGATGCATGATGAATTCTCAAATCAATTATAGTATTGAGATCCCAATCGGTTTCGTGGTGTTGAAGTCTCTTCCCAAGTCTCACAGGGGACTCTTAGGCGGTTGTCGCTAAATAACAGTGAATCATGCGCTGAACTTTAGGCAGTAACCCCTGTAATTTAGGGACCTCGGAGCTACACAATGGTGCACTAATTATTTTGAACTTACATTTCTCTAAACTATTATATTTACCACTCCGCGTTAGAATAAATGTTCATTGAAGTTATGGTGAATTAATTAAGCCCTATTTCTTGTGATAAAGTCTGGACGCGACAACTCAACACTCGTTTCACTAATTCACAGTGAACCAGTCACTAAATTCCAGCGTGGGTCGCTGTGATTTAGCGAGCCGCACGCTGTAAGTTAGCGACAAAGCCCCTGAAGCAAACGTTCCTCCTCTAATTTTGCAATGTTGCGAATTTTCTAATTCGAGACCATGTCATTTTCAGGACTCTGTAGACCTATAAGTTTGAAATTTATCTATTATTAAAGGATAGGGAATGCGTCCGTCGTCCATCCTAGTCGTAATATCCCGTCGAAGGCGCTGTACGCGTGTGTAGCATTTACACCAAAACTCATTTATTTGCGCGAAATTCAGAAAGCGTGTAAACATCACCATGTATTATTTTTGGAGCATTTCATCATAAATAATTTATTCGGACTCAAGATAAGTACGGTAATGAAGCACATGTAATTGTAGTTCCGGGAAGTCGTAAATACTTCGAAGTGTTTCGGGGGGTGAAGTCGGCGGTGGATGGTCTATGGACACCGGATGGGATATTGGTTACAAGCTACTGCTAAAATCTAAGCCCATGAAGACTGAGAGCAGTTCACAGCGCATAACATCGAATTCCCACTTTCCCCTAACTTTCCGCCTATGATTCAGCCCAATTGCGATTTCCCACTCGACCAAAGCTCATGCTCCCCTGCAATCACGACATTCATTTTATCCTCAAGTCAGACAAGGAACACAAGCCTCATCAGAACTTAAATCTAACGTCCTCTCGGGGCAGTTGTGGTTAGAAAAGTTTGGATTCTGATTATCGTAGGATCGTTGTGGTCATCGCCCCCTGAAAGCACGCCATTCGCTACGATTCATTCAGCTTTCATCGAGAAACACCCTGGAAATAGTTTATTTTGACGTCGATTGCTCACTCATAAGAGCTCCCTAGTGATCGCGATAAGATTGTTTTTCATTTAAGGCATAATAGATAAGTTGTGAATGAGGAGTCGCTCCCGCCCTTGGCGTTGTTCTGCAACAGTGGTCTGAATCGCTTGCCAGACTCAGGGAGATTCTCACTCTCCTCGAGCAATCTTTTCCTTCACAAGTTTAAGAGGGAGTTTGCAAACGGATCGTTAGCACGAAACAATTCACAATATGACATCAGCGTTTTACGGCGGTTTTTATTTTCTTGCACATAGAGATCACGGGGTAATCATTTGGTTATCAGTATGCAAAAACTCTAAAGCCAGTAAAACAATACCTCACGCAGGAAACTTACATATCTGACAAAGACAGAGTGATACTTACTAAACGTCGCCTTCGCAAGCGCCAGCACCTGCACACTCAAACCATGTTTTCAATCACGAAGGAAACGGAAGAATTTCTAGCCTCGAAACACGAGCCTAGTAACGTAAGGGTCGGTATTCATCCCGATCCCATGTAAGTGACCTACCAGTTCGTGATGCTCTTGGTTCTGTTGGTGGCTAGCGTCCGCCCGCTCTTGATCCTGACGACACCATCGAATCTTCCCGTGACCTACCGTCTTGCATTGTTTCTCGTTCCGTTGGTCGTCGAACGAATGAAGGGTAACCTTTCTGTGGCGCTCTCGAGCTTTCGGCTGCGGAGGTTGTCGAACTTCTCTCGTCGTTTCTAACCTCGATTCTTTTTTCAATTTCCCCGTCATCGTGTCATTGTAGAGTTTGAGAAGTTTTTCTGTGGACTCTGGCGTGAGTTCGCCACTTACAGTGGCTTTCCTGTTTGTCTTGTGAGTGTAAGGACGGGTAAGCTAAACGGACGTCTTATCGTTCATCATGTACCAAGAGTTCTCCGTCGCGAATCCGCCATAGGTTTCAGCCCACAAATTCCCATACTCATTCTCTGCCAGAGTTGCGGTCGCTTTTAACTCAATGCTGCGGATAGAGGCGAATTCATGCTTGTTAGGTTTGTATTCCAACCCCGTGCCTCCGTGAGTGTAGATTGGCAGTGCGACTACGGAATCTTCGAAAACAGCAACGACCAGATACTTCCTGGTCTTTGAGTAGATATTGCCGAAGTGTTCGCTCCTTGACTGAATTTTGTTACCGGGCTGGAACTCTGCACCATCCGATTCGTGAGTAGCCATGCTGATTATTGACCCTGGGCGGTATTCCTTGTGGTTGTGTATCATATCTGAAGGTCTTTCGCCTAGTCCTCTAGTAACATTGCCTTTTGGATAGTATTTTCCGTGTGCACCGTTATCGTAGCCCGACCTCGCTCGGCTTCGGTGAGCTCTAGAGTCCCGACTTTTGTGATTTCTTAGCCTTTCTGACCGCCTGGGTGATTCGGGACTTGAGAAGTCACGAATTTCCCCCTCTTCTAGCTCATCGTCGCTTAGGTAATATTGTTTTTTCAACACTTCCATCCTTCCCAAGGCTTCCATTGTGTCGTGGCGTCTGGAGGTCATTTTGCTGGTGTTGGATCCCTCCCGTGATCATCCGGTGATTGTTTTCGGTGTTGTCTTGCCGAGTATGCTGCTGCTAGTGGCCCGGGATGAGCCCTTGCTTGCCTCACTTGACTTCATTTTCCTCCAATAGCTTTTGCTGAGATTATTTTCCTTTTGAAATAAAATGTTTAATTGGGGAACCCGGAACTAGAACAGCTACTTTACAGTCTCCAAGTCCAAAAAGCTGCCGTGGGCGAAGATCTATGGAGAAAATGAACTAATTCATAGTGGTTGTTTAGGATTAGTACATAAAGAATTCGTTTAGAACAACAAAAGTTTTGTTGACTTCAAGCATGTAAAAAAACAAATTACTTGGCTGTCTTGAGACAAGATAGTCTAGACAGTTTGCATTTCGCCAGTGGACAAAAAACTATATGAAACAATTAACACGTTTTCGACCTCAGAGCCGAGCCTTAGCATTGTTTTTCACTCAAAGAGATATTCTACTTATTTCATTGGGAGACAATTGATTCATGCACCGATAAAGAAAGGAATTTCTAAATCCGGCTTTTCTATGTGCTTGTGTCCAAAACTTTAATCCACAGAGTATTACAGCTGCCTTTATTTTTGAGAAACAAAATGCTACAGTGCCCGGGACAACGCATGGTGCAAAAATAGTATATCCTCTGTTGAAGAGATAGGTAAAACAATATCTTAAAATCTCTACTTCTGTCACAACTCACTCCTCTCTTCCTCTCTCGAGAGTGCGAAAGGATGGGGACCACAAATTCACAAAACAGGAAAAACTCACGGGGTAGAAATAGCAGATGTTCTCGGCAGCTCATTAGATCTCCCGGTAAGACAATTTTGAAATCAGCAGGAATGCGCAGAAAGGAAATCCGAAACAAGAAGAACATGGAGGTCTTTCTCTGGCGGATTATGAGCGGGAAGGCCTTTATGGATTTCTTAGCAATCGCCATGGGCAAGCGAAGACAACCAGCACGTCAGAAAACCCCAACTTCGGAGTCAACGGGTTCTGAGTTGGAGCAATCTCTCCTCGGTGATGTGCCTCCGCCTTTATCACAGACAGGCCGTTCTGAAACATACGCTAGCAACGGCTCTCATGCCCTCTATAAGGCTGGCTCGCAAAATAGCCATAAAAAGCATTCGAAGCTTCCAGATCCTCGAGACGAAATTCATATCAATTCTCGCTATCTTCAGCTCGTTACGGTTTATGATGAGAATGGAAGACCAAGCTTAGCTATAACTGTAACTAAAACTCTCGTGTACAAGTTGAACAAACTTTTTAAATTGGGGGCTAAGATTAACCGGTACAATGACGATATTCGAAGTAACAGACACAACCAAAGAGAAATGGAAAGCATCATTGATAAGATAATGAATCACCTCGACTCTCTTCCGAACGGTATGGATCGTTCCGACCTTTCTTCTCTCAGGGAAGCACAAGATATACTGGAAGACTTCCAGCTAGAGCTAGACAACAAGCTAGAGAGCCTGTGAAAAGTAGAAAGTGACATGCACTTCACTAGGAATCGTATGGAGCAAGACCTGAAAGAACTGCTGGCTGAGAACCACCTTCTGGAAGACACCCCACCTCCAAGCGACGCAGGTATTCAGGAAGATAACCCTCGATCAGCTGTTGCTGCCAAACCGCCAACCCCAACCCCAAGTGAACTCCAGCAGTATGCTGCCGAGGAGGAGCGACAAGATGCAAGAGATTTTAAGACAGCGATGGAAATAGCCGTCCAAGACGCCTAATATAAAGTAGATACCTGGGACGACTATTACCATAGGCAACGCAGAAACTGGCGCGATGAGGTAGCAAAAGGCAAATGTGATGATACACAGTCAGTCTTTGATCTCAATCTTCTGATCCAGCAACGCGAGGCAACCCAGGAGCTCATCCAAGCCGAAAAGAACTTTCTCGTCGCAAAGCAACACGCCCGAGGCCTCGGCGTGTTTTTCACGGACTACGACCAAGAGTCACAATTACAAGACCGTACGGACGACGGCTATCGCACCTCCATGGAGCACGACCTAATCGAGCACATCGACCGCCACTGAATCCAGACATGGATCAATAACCATTCAGTCGGCGATGGATGGTCCAAAGACGCTGAAGTGGACGAGTGGAACTCGCGACCGATTGACCTTTCCGATAGCGTGAGCGTGGTTGCCGAGAGCAAGGAGAAGCGGAGAATTGACCGCTGGCGGTTGATGTGTGAACAGATGGCTTTAGAGACGCAGCGAAAGATTAAGGGGGAAGGAGAGTAGGTTGGTGGTACATTTTGCCTTCTTGAAAGAATAATGTTCATATTTAAAGCATTGGATGCTTAGATATAGCCAGGTAGGATTTTCACGGCTAATTTTAGAATGTATTATACCAATAGCAGAACACATCACAACACTTGAGCATAGCTTGAGCATAGCTTGAGCGTACATAATGACATATAATAAAACAGTTTGAAATAACTTTACCACTTGTGAAATATAATTTATGCACCTTTGTACGTGAAACTTGTGATCGAATAAATAGTAAATATATAAAGCCAATAAAATGATGGTGTGTGTAATATATAAAAAAACACAACATCAAACAGATCTATAGACTCCAATCGCTCAACCATCTCTCGCCTTTCCAACCGTCCCCCAATGCAAATCATGCTACCTTTTCCTTTTATTAACAACAGGCATAAAACCTTGCTCATCTTGCTGCGGCTCCTGGCTCTCCTTCCCCGTCTTATATAACCTAAGCAATCTCTGCCACCTCTCATCAGTACCTACTATCGTCCCTTCAAGCCAGAACTTCGTCTCCAAGCGAACGGAGAAGGGGTATGTAAAATGCGCGTTGCTATGGTTGCGAATAATATGTCAATTGGGCCTCTTGGGGTCTTCGTAGCGTCATTCTCCCCACCGGATGACAAAGGCCATTTTATAGGGCGTCTCGTTTTCCCCAGGGTTGTATATATTGTCGTAATCTCGTACGGCGACGTGTTCCTTTTTTTCATTATTTCCGACGCCCCTGCCGGTATGTGTAGTTATTGGAATGTACACTATGTGTTAGTAGAATTTCTGCGTTGCGGTAAGTTAAATCCGTGCGCGATGGATTGTTGAGCTACTGGACTTGCCCCCAGAACAATCATTTTGCGAAACTTGCTGTAAATCCCCTAGCCCCTATGTGGAGTGATGCAATGTTCCTTATCCGGTTCTATATTCACGCCCAATTGCCTGACAAGATCCGGTTGGTGATATGGGAGACATATAATATGGCCAGGCTTAATAATATCTGCTTCTCACTTTCTGCCCCAATCTCGATATTTACCCCCTGTGTATGGCGCTTTGTCTCCTGGCGTAGGCGTCGGCACTGGTGTTGGCGAGAGTACTGGCTACATTTGCATTCCGATATCCTCTAGAACCTGAATTGCTACTAGTCCAACTCCACGATTACTAGGGACCTATGGACGATCGTGGTTCTAATAAAGGGGTTCGAGTCTCGGATTATATGGTGGCTCGTCTTGCGGCGGGAGTCCCCGTTCCTGTGCCCGGAGGCTACTGCAACTTACACATCTCCACTCTCTTGGTGGCAATTCCACCATTTTGAAGTGATAACCTCCCTTTTATGAGCAAATACGACCCGCTAGAAGAAGTATGGTGTTCTTCTGAAGTGGTCAAGTTTGTTATGCTTAACATCAAAGGGGTATATTTGAAAAAGGTGCTGCCAAAAAACAAATACTGGCATTGTTAGGGGGCTAATTAACTCGGAAACAAAGCCGTTCTTGCAATTCTCTATCATAAAGACGACGTTCAAAGCAACCGAATCCCAAATTGTAAGACACATGAAGGAAGTGGTCGTCGAAGATGATAGTAGGATATGGAAGCTTCATAATGTTTCATTAGAAAACGACACAGGACATGCTCCTCCCTCCGTGCGAAACATCGAAACAGAAGAGATCTAACCCATGTACCCGAGTATCAAAGTCTAAGCTCGTAAACAACTTCTGATTCACTGCTTTCGTGAGTCTCGTCACTCATTTCTATATTCAAATTTGAGGAACAGGTTATTGGAAATGATCAAAAACAACATTATACTGAAAGAAGACCTGGAGTATCTATCTCGTTCGTGTGGTCCTCGCAGGCGCTTTCTCTGACATCCTTCAAGCAAGGCGCAACAAAGATCTGACCTGTGTATGTTTGATGGAGGGTTCGAACTGTAACAACGACCCAAAAGATTGTTACTATCAGAGATGTAATCTATAAGAAGTCTTAGTACCTGATCACAGCCTTGTACTCTCTAGGATTGACGCTAAAATCGAAGGATGGGAATGTCATACCGTGCCAAATACGTTAAAGAAAGTCGATGGTAATTCTTTGCCCATTTGTGTTGTACTAGCCGTAAAAACACCCAATGGGAAAGTAAATCCCCACCAGCCCATGTTGAAGGGAAACTTTGCTCTCGTAATAGTTGCCGCCGCAAAGAACATCCAGACTAATGCAAAACCCCACATAATTGTTGCCATTAGCCAGCCCATAACATACAATATTTCGCCAGAATTAATGGTTGAATTGGATAAAGTAAGAGTATTGGTTTGTGGGAAGAGGTGCATGGCCACTTTACCAAGTTGCATAATACCGAAACCTCCTTGTCCAAGAGGACCAAGCGGGAGAAATACGGAAACTATTACTTCTTTTGGCGGAAGCTTATGAAGGGTGAGCCGTTGGAAGTAGATTACGAGAACCACCATGGCAAGGGGGACGCCGGTACCCCAAAGAATATAGGAGGCGATGACGGTCCAGAGGGCGTGTTGTGGATTTGGGAGGACTTCGGCAACGATACCACCAGATGCGGCTGCAACAATGGGTGCTACAATGGGGAGAAGCCAAGCTGCGGTCATTTTTGAGAGAGGAGCAGTCTCATGGAGATGCATTCTGGTGGTTGAAGTTAGCATTGCGTGAATCGTTTCACAGAAGGGTTACTTACATCGCGAATGGCACGTACATAGCGCATGCGAGAGATACAGCCATGTCGAACCACCACAAAGCCCAAGCCTAAAAGATTAGTCGAAAAACCGAGAAATCAACGGGAACACGTACTAGTTGGACAGCAGGATATCCCCAAGCTGGTACACATACGAAGACTACCATGTTAATGATTGTCGCGAGACCCATTGGAAATGTTCCCAGAAATAGACTTTGTGCTGGATGTCGTATCATTGCGGGCCATATTTCCGGATATATCGTATAGCGGGCGATTGAGATAGATAAGAAGGTTGTGAAGAGGCCAACATTCAAACAAAATATGACAACCGAAATCCAGTAGAGCCAAATACCGTTGTAGGGGAGGTTGTGAAGTAGAATCGAGACGATGCCCGTTCCCATATTGACTGCAAACCATCTTGAATGGTGAAAGTTAGTTTGGGATTAAGGCGCCGTGGATGGAATAGAAATGTCATATTCAATTGACACTTACGAAGGGGTAAAGTTTCGAACCACTTTTCGCCATCCATGATCTCTCCTGGCCTTTTGGGCTTCCTTGCACATGCATGGCTCGTCATTCTTCTCCTGATCCTTTTCTGCTGGTTTCGAAAAGTCTACGACTGATGGCATTGCACTTATTTGGCCAACAGTCTGCTCTGAGTCAGGATCACTTCCGTCCCTTGATCCAGGTGAGGTGACGGTAGCGGAGTGTGAGGGTAAATCTTGTGTATAATCCATAATTCCGGATGTAGCTTAGCTAAAGAGAATGACTTGAATGGGAGTAGAAATGACGAGAGATGAGGCCCGTACTCTCAACACGCGGGTATCTGCAGAGATAAACGAAATCCAAGGGATGCTCAAGAATCGGACTTGAGGACAAAGCATCCTTTCTTGTACCTACGTAGCATCCTTCCTTGCAAGCATGGCAAATTCGACTACCGGCAACGGTCAGCTCCCTCGTGGCAATGAGGGCAACCGGGCTTGACGGGTACCATGAACATGACATCGATCGAATCGCAGCCGATTCCCCATCTAGTGGAGGGGCTTGGCTGCTTGTGCCCCATAACACTCCGCTCCGTTTACTCAGAAGAAGAAGGAGAGTGGTAGTATCACGGTTTAAAACGCCGTCAATGTCCGTCAGTCTGCGTCAGAGAGTAGCATATCGGAAAGAGAAGGAGGTAGTGGGCCTCCACTGAGTCCACTGAGTCCACTGGAAAGGCTTGAAGAGGGCAGCGGCTGAGGAGAAGATTGCTGTGGCATGGAATCAAACCATCTGCCATATGTGACAGACTGACAGTGCTCGTACTGAAGGAGGGCTTGAAGAAAGGAGGAGAATAGCAAGGGGAAACAAAAGAGACAGGCGGTGGACAGTGACCAGTCGCGGAAGTTCGGCGCAGAGCATCGCAGATTCGCAACTTCTCAAGAAGCCAGAATCGCTGAAGTGACAGGGCCTGAAGGCTGAGGAGCGAGGGGCGTTCAACGGCTCTGCATGTATCTTGTGCTCAACGGTACGGAGCAGTACCCACAGGTCACAGAATCACAGCACACAAACCGAAGCAGCGGCTGGAGGCAGGACTATGCGACTCTGCGCCGGCCTATTGCGAGAGCTGAAACTGGATCGTGAAGGATAGTCTGCTGCCAGCCAGGCCCTACGGAGACGTCGAGTCGTATTCCAGAAGTTTTTGTGGCGACAAGGTAGGGCGTCATACCTGCCATATAAGGATACATTTTCATCCTACAGGAATTTCAATTTTGGTAACCAGGGGTAGAAGAGAAACTTAGAAGTCGAACACGGGAGCAGTCGCCGTCGCAGTCGCAGTTGTAGTCGGACTCTCCAAATTCCATGACTGCTCCAAACTCCCAAAGGCAAAAGCTGGCTTGGTGTTTCCATATTTTTTCATCTCATGATTTGAATGCATACGTAGGTAAGGAGTACAACAAGTGAAGAGCCGAAAAGTCGGCGAGGTTGGATGTCGGGTAATAGAAAAGCAGCTCATGAACCGGCTGTCAAAGCCCAAGCTCAAGCCACCAGCAGAGCACTTAGTGTCGGATTAGCACTTCGCTTGTGTCGCTAGCAATTTTTAAGCTCTTTCCCGTAAAGGTCTGCATTTAGAGCCGGCTATTAGTTACACCCCTCACGCAGCCATCCATTCTCACCTTCCACAGCAGTTCTTCGCCGCAGACATTGGATGAAGCGACCCGAATCGAGTGAGAGAGCTTCCTAAAGAATCGCTGATCCTGGTATATGACCAGAAATTACCGCTTTGGATCTGCTTTCATGCTGGACAACAACCAGGAAACACGGTGCAACTTGCCTGCAGCCTTCAACGGGGCGGGGCAGACTGTGCGACTCGATATCATTGTCAGCTCTTTACCCTGGAGGCAACCGAGTGCTGTACTGACTAATTGCAGGCAATGCTAGGTACGGCCTGAAGGGGTCTCGGCCAGGCTGTTGCACACGAATTTATCATCAGCGCTTCGAACCTTGAAGCTCAAACTGTCGAACATACCAAACCTTCCTCCAGCTCACATTTTTACCCGGAGCAATAGCAATGGACGACGACGACGAGTTCGGCACGGATGCCGACTTTCTCGCGGCGCTGGCAGCCTCTGATATTGCTTCTACACCTGCTTCTGTTGGTGTTCAGCAACCCACTCCTCAGCGTATTCAACAGCCTACCCCTCAGCGTCTTGACCGCGCCCCTCCTGTCAATGCTTCCAGTGGCCCAAAAGTTGTTCAGCCGACTCCGCAGGCGATAGCTACGCGCTCGTCGGGCTCTTCCATACTCGTATCACCGCGCCAAAAAGGCAATCCAATCCTCACAAACCTTCGATCCTTTGCTTGGGAATACTCTGATATTCCCGCCGACTACGTTCTCGGCTTAACAACATGCGCGCTCTTCCTCTCTCTCAAATACCACCGATTACACCCCGAATATATCTACAATAGAATCAAGAGTCTGCAGGGAAAGTACAACCTGCGAGTCCTGCTTACCATGGTAGACATTGGCAACCACGAAGATAGCCTCAGAGAACTGTCGAAAACAAGCTTGGTTAATAATGTGACGGTCATATTATGCTGGAGCGCAGCAGAAGCGGCTCGATACTTGGAATTGTATAAGAGCTTCGAGCATGCTAATGCCAGTGCAATCAGAGGAACCGAGAGCAAAGGCTATGCGGAGAAAATGGTGGAGTTCGTGACTGTCCCCAGAAGCATCAACAAGACAGATGCGGTATCGTTAGTCAGCGCATTTAGCAGTATTAGGGCTGCAGTAAATGCCAGGCCGGAAGAGATAGCTGTTGTAGGTGGATGGGGTGAGAAGAAGGTTCGAAGATGGTGTGGCGTGGTGGATGAACCTTTCCGGGTTCGAAAGGCTGCAAGGCGAGAGCTCTCCCGGACAGAAACCACACAGGACGGCGAAGAGGAAGCAAGTGGGATTTTAGACCGAGCCATCCCGTTGAGTAGAATACCACTCCGAGAGAACTCGTCACGGGACACGCAAGAAACATCCAAGGAGCCTGAGGAAGAATCAGGAAAATCCCCAATGGGACAGTTTCAGATGTGGGATCCTGATGACGACGAAGAAGAAGCTTTAGCTGCTGCTACTGCCGAAAAAGGCAAGAGCTTGGCGAGAGAGAAGAGAACTGAAATGGCAAGAAGAGATGAAGAGCTTAGTGGTGGAGTGGCCGCGGCTCTTGCTAAGTTGAGGGACAATCACTGATTGTCAATCCGAATTTACGTTTTCAAATACCGTTCTCCGGAATCGGCTGGAAATACATGCTTTGGTCCAACCATGGGTTCGTATTGGAATAAGACGTCCATGACACAAATAGTCCAGAAACTTGTCTCTGGTCTACATGTGCCCATGTGACCCAGAAGTCATGCCTTCAGACGTTCGTGCGGTGCTTTGGTTCACCGAGTGGTAACCAGTACTACTATATGTCTTTGCTAGGCCGCATCTTACCTACTAAGTCAATACGACCTCGATTGTGAAGCAAGCCAATCCTCTACTCATTCGCGATGGAATGGACAACGGTGGATATGGGTATCAATTGCTCTCTACAAGATCTTGCATGAATGCCGATTCTTATGAACTGAAGTACCTGAGGGATTGGGTGTGTAAGTTAGGTAAAGAAAATATTTACTAATATCTTGTTAAACTTCCCTACTCTAGCATATTGATGTTTTGGTTACCTTTTTTAAAAGATATTGTTTATGTATTTCATCGTAACAGATGTAATGAACAGATGTAATGGATTTTACACTTAATACACAAGCGACGGGAAAAGCAGTATCGAGTTCATGACATTCTATTCATTTATTGACCTTTTCCATGCCCTTCCTCCCTTTCCTCCGGCAATTGAACGATTGCACCTTTCTAAAGCATTTCTACGTCAACGCTGCACCTATTTGCTCTACAAATCTTCCACCCGACCTTTACTTCGAGCTTTGTCCAAGATTCATTGTTTTCTTCGCGGTCTCCTTCACATGGTCATCGAGGGGTCCCTTAGGATTGGAGGTAAGGCCCTGTGTCACGGCATTACTCATCAGCATATTAATTTGAAATAGATAGGAAAAGGAGTAAAATCTACCTCGAGCTGGGACTTGCTCTCATTCTGGTTCTTTGATTCAGGGTTGACGCCTGTACCGCTGGCAGGGGCAGACTTTTGCTGGGAGCCCGTGGATTCCTCAGGAGGTGGTGATTGACGGCCTTGGTTTTGTGCTGACATTTTGACTGGATTATGTGTTCAATGAATGATGACTCTTGGATGAATCTGTTTTGACAGCTGTCAGATATGGGTTTTGTACTTGTTGGAATTTTCGGGACCTCCAGTATAGTGCTCTGGATTCCAATAAAGGGGAACTAGGTCGGAGGAGGGTTTGATGCAATGGAATTTTCAACGTTCAACTTACTTTTGAAAAAGATTTTCCCAATGGTTTCAGTGTCGATTTTTATGAAGATAAAATGAAGAGAAGGCAAGCAAGATGTTACTTTACCCACCATTAAAATTCATACGTCATATCGAGTCGATTTGCCCTCCTCAAATACTGCACGTGATAAGGCTGCCCAAGGCTGCAATTAGCAACCAATCAAACATGACTGCAGCCCGGAACGCGAACGGGACGGGAGTCAACTTGGAGTCAACTTGATGGCGTCTTTGTCACAATTGCTCTACAAAAAGCTCTGCCGGCACAAGAACGCCCTTCAAAATATATGCGTTGATCCATCTCGAGGTTAAAGCATTTTGAAGAAGCAACCATGGCGCCAGATTTGAATTCTGTTCCTCCCTCACCGCGACCGTTGGCTTCATCCCCGCGTCTCACCTCGAGAACTGCCTCAAGACGAGCCTCACAGCAAATGGCACCGCCTTCCATTCCAACATCGCCTTCCCTGAACATCCTTCCTTCGAATCAGAGTGCCGTCAATCATATATCTCCTCCCTTGGCTTCACCAAGTATGCCGACAACTGTGATGGTCGGCGACAATACAGGCGTCGGGGTTGGCCCAGGACCTCTGAGACACCCTCGTCCTCTGACCGCTGCGGACTTGCACCTGCAATTGGAAAAAGAACAAGAAGCTGTGGTAAATATCGATATACATAAATCTATCCATGGGAATTGTTTGCTAAGATGCCCGATTAGGTCAATCGACTAACTCGCGAACTCTCCATGCTTCGAGCTGCTCAGAATGCCTCCGTTGTCTCCAACGCCTCCTCCACATCTGCAGGCCTTCCTGATTCCCTCGACCACAATGCGAACCACCTCCTCTCTGGCCCAAGCCACCCCGCACCTTCTCAACGACGACACCAACGCTCTTCCTCTAGCACAAGCTCACGTAGCATTACTGCCGGCACGACAGCCAGTATTAGCACTGTCGGCGGCATTGCAGGCAGTCTTGCCCCATCCTCGACGGCAGACCGCACGCGTGGCCAAGTTCCTCGCCACGACTCTATTCCTCAATCTCAATCCCCCAGTCGACAGAATTCCATGACTGGCTCACGGCGAAGTGGAGCCAGCAGCCCAGCTCCTACCAGCTCAGCCCAGTCAAGCTACCAACATCCCGACCACTTCCCTTATTTCTACCAGCAGCGACCGGGCTTTACGCAACATCGGGAGCCTTCCTCGGGAAATCTGGCTGGGTTAGCGAATAACGAAGGTCACAGATTGGATTCAGTAACGAGTGTGCAGACTACGGGACGATATGAGGAAACAGCCTATCACAGACATGAACTCGATACTGTTAAACGAGAAAATGAAGCATTGAAGAGGAGAATCCGCGAGCTGGAGCGAACATTGAGGGCCAGAAGACAAAGTGATGCAAGCAGGACACGAAGCGAGAGTGTTTCTACGACTGCCAGTGTTGGCGTGAGAGATAGAGAGGGAACGAGTGGCGTGGGCCGCGGAAGAGAACGGGACAAGGATGGTGAAGATGATGTCGTTCGAGTGGGCGAGAGTGCTCGAAGTTCAGGTGTTTTGAGGTGATGAAAACTACGCTTGAGATGTTACGAGCAAGCATGAGGCATTGTGTTACAGTACGAAGGTTTACGATACCTATGGATAATTTCATTATGAGTTAGTGGAGCGAAGAATTACCAAATGGCGGGCGGAAAATCGGCGTTATAGTACGAGCTGGGATTTGGCAGAATAACAGAAATTGCCGATGGAGGTGTTTTGGTGAGGTAGATCAGATAGGCTCAGCAACCAGTAGCTATCGTCTATTATGTCCGAAAAGACCTTTTCATCTGAATCGCTGCAATTGAGATAAATGGCTATTACTAAGCGAAGCCGAGGCTTCAGCCCCCTTTTTCTCGTCCAATCTCACCTCTCATGTCACAATTTCCAGGCAAAGCAAATTCATCCACTGCCCTATTTACGGTAATCCTATCAAAATTTATAAAAAAAAGATAAATGCCTTCCCCACAGCCCACTTCCTCCTTCGAGGAATTACTCATCTATTAACATCAACTACTCATCTCTCCCTACGAACCTACCTACCAACCTACGCTATTCCACAACACTTCAGAGCTATAACGAGTAAGTACTTACCAATAATTTCGTCTCTCACAAGTCCATCGCTTATACTAGGTACCCTCTCTTCTTAAGTCTTCCTTCGTTTAAGTTCATTTATTTATATTTTTAATTATCACACCCCCACAAAAGTTACAAAACAGAATGCTGTACGCCGCAAAAAGATAAAATTAAGAACATGGATAATCCCTTTCTCTGACTTTCAAGACAGTGGTTAGAGGTTAGAGAGAGAAGCTTTTTTATATATATAGAAACGACAACTTAAGCCAAGCTTTATTAGTACTAATTTTATTTCTCTTTCTCTCTCTATTCTCTCTCTATTCTCTCTCTTAAACA
Organism: Cudoniella acicularis; assembly: GCA_013054445.1. Lineage (NCBI taxonomy): Eukaryota > Fungi > Ascomycota > Leotiomycetes > Helotiales > Helotiaceae > Cudoniella > Cudoniella acicularis. Next base: position 3,651 of record JAAMPI010000152.1, on the reverse strand, counting down.
CACGGAAGAAGCAATACCCTTTAAAGTGTATCACTCCTAGCAGAAGCTTGCTAAGTTAAAATTAAATCCATTCCCTATTTTGAATAACTTGCGAACCATTCTCTGATTGAACCTCGTTGACGAACTATTCTATGGTATAGGCCTTATGTCCCTTTCCCGTTTCCCAATGGCAATTTCTCACTCAAGAAGAAAAAATATTATAATTAGAAGTCAGAGCTATGTATCGACATATTAAGTTGAGGTAATTACGGAGCACATCACTAGTCAAAATGTAGAAGATATTATCTGTCGGCATCATGTATTGATTCATAATAGATACAATTTTGTGCTGACTGCTCTCAACGCTATTGCAACGCACGCTTGACTCGCCGGGTGACCATGTCCAACAATGGTATCTCCATAATCGTAATTCCATCCCCGTAACCTCATCCCGTCATAAACCATAATACCAAGGCATAAAAGCAAAGCAATTAAGCATATGTCCCTTTTTCGGGTTCTAAAGGAGTAGAATCAACAACGCTGGTGCTTGCAGAAGCAGTTTCGTAAGAAGGAGGTGCAGCAAAAGGGGTGACTGGTACAAAATGGGCGCGAGCCGTCAGCAAAATTTTAATCATCAATACATCCACCCATAAAAGCGCCCAAATGAAAATTACTTCGCACAACCCTCGCAGGCGCACTTGCCAGCCTCACAAGGGCAGTCCTTCGCCTCTCCATGACAATTTGTACACTTCGTCTTGCCTCCAGACACTTCCGTCATAGTCGCCTTAGCACATCCGTCACAGGCGCACTTTCCGGCTTCGCAAGGGCAGTTCTTGAAGTCGCCTTTGCAGGTTGTACATTTCATCTTTCCTCCGGATACTTTGGTCACAGTGGCCTTGGCACAGCCATCGCAGGCACATTTGCCGGCCTCGCAGGGGCAGTTGTTCGAATTTCCTTTGCAGGCTGTGCACTTTGTCTTTCCTCCAGGGAGTTCCGTTACTGTGGCCTTAGCACAACCGTTACAGGCGCATTTTCCGGACTCGCATAGGCAGTCCTTTGAATTGCCTTTGCATATTGTGCATGTCATCTTCCCGCCAGCTACTATTGTCATTTCAGACTTAGCGCATCCAGAGCATGCGCAGAGACCTGGGGCACAAGGACAGTTGGTATGATCTCCGCCGCACGAGCATCGAGTTTTGTTGCCGGGCAATGTCTCCATTGTGGCCTTTGGGCAGGATCCACAGGCGCACTCACCCGGGGCACAGCCGCATACGTTTATATTGCCGTTGCAGCTGCATTTTGTCTTTCCTTCGGAAACCTTTTGAACATCTGACTTTTCGCAACCGGAACAGGCACATTGGCCAGGGGAACATGGACATTCCTTAGAGTTTGCACCACACTTACATTTTGTCTTCTCGGTACCTGGAACATTCTGTACGCCTTGATCCTGCTTCTTCAGGTCTGCGAGTCTTCGTGCCTCAGCATGGATATCTTGAACTTGACGGGAAGTTTGCGAGTAAAAGTTGACGAGCTTCTTGCCAGTTGGTGTGCCAGCAGCCTTCTCATAGTAGGAGGTTAATCCCGAGAGGAGAGAGTTTGTAGTATTCGAGACATTCTGAGAAACTTTGTAGCTTTGGTCGATAGATTTGGCTTTGTCAGTGGCATGATATTTGGAATCGAGGTTTTGAAGGGTGGAGAGGAAACGGTTAGTGACACCATGCTTCTGGTCGAGGTCAATAGCACGTTGAACTGCTTGATCGCCAATCACTATCGAAGTGTTAGTGGGGTTGAAAAGAAAGTACAAATTGAATAGTCACTCCCCAAAGGATATGACGGCATACGGAAGGTGGCGACTGATGGCATATATATACTTACCATAACCGTGAGCAAGATACTCGGCAACAATTCTGCTGCGTGGCTTCTCTTCCTGCGTGATTTCGTCGCTGTCTCGCTCCGCATTTGTGGTGTAGTGCGATCCATCATCTTCGGCTGATCCACTGGCACTGGTGACTTTGACTTGCGTAGCGCCGAGGGCGGTGTTGTCGAGCAGGAGTGCAGTCTTTGCAGCTGTCTCCTTCTCGAAAGCTACTGTTGCGCTCTGGGTTTCGCCAGATGGGGTGATCTCAATGCTGCTGATCTTGCCGCTGTGACGAAGTTAGCAGCTGTATAGACTTGTGGGGTTGACTTGGACACATACCAGAAGGAGAAGAAGTCCTTGACTTCCTTCTCGCTGGTGGAAGAACTGATGTTCTTGACGTGGACTGTGCTAGCAGACATGATGTCGATAAGCTTGAAGTCCTTGGAATGTGTTGATTTTCAGAAACGCGACAGAGTTCAAAGAGCGAGAATGGCAAAGCTGTTGATGCTGTAAATTCTCCGAATGGGTTGTATTGGGTTTGAGTGGTGTGTCGCGGGTGGAAAGAGGTCTTCTTAAACGCTTGGGCAAGGCGAGAGTGCGGGGCAATCAGGAAGTGGCGAAGGCACCTCCGATGACGTATCGGGTAGTGTGTCCTCGAGCAACTCCACTTTAGGTGTGGCTGGTGGGCATCTAGTTGGGGACCCAACTACTACCTACAGGCCATAATAAATGTTAATGAGCACTGACCAGTATTTAACTACAAATAGCAATATACTGCGAAAGCCGAACAGGTGATTGGCCTGGCGACCCTTGAAGACACGGCCACAGTCACCTCACAATTAACATTTATTACGCCCTGGGGGTTGTACGACGCCTTCCCAAATCAGACCTTTCACGCATAAATCTCGCACATCAACCCAGGCATGTGGATGGCATGTGAAGTGTACCTTTGACTTTGGTTAAATCAAGCCTCCTTCTGCAGCTGACTTGAGGACTTGAGCATTTGATATGCCATTGGCCAACCGCCGGGAAACAAAATGTCATCGTATTTGGAAAAGTATAATAGCGACAGCCAATTGAACATGCCGTTGGCCTGTATCTCAATTGCTCTATCTTGTTCTCCTCTTTTGCGCAGGAGGTGTTTCAAGCTATAGAACTAGCTCGAGCTCTCAACACTGATCAGGATCATCACTGTGGCTGAAATGGACGTCACAGCACTTCAGAACACTGATTGCCTTTTAAAAGAGAAAAATAATAGCTATGACTAATAGGATTATAGGAATTACTTACGCTGAAGTCTTCCGGCGCTGCATGGAGTAACAGGATTTTGAACCGGAAAACCTGATCAGATGAAAATGGAAGCCTTGTCAACTCGAGTCAACGCACGGACCACACAAGGCTGAACCCCGAACCTCACTCCACCAACCCCACTACTCTACTCCCCCACAATCCCTATTCAGGAATCTCCTACATAAAATGTCAACCAAGCACCCCCTCAACAACACTCTACACACCTTCGACGACCACTGTCGCCTCCAGTTTAGCCCCCTCATACGCCAACACCACCTCCACCTCATCACAAACCAACCCATTCCCCTTCCCAAGAGAATACCATTTCCCGCCCTTCTTCACCCGCCAACCCAATACCGCAACCCACCACGCCCAGCTTCAAAAATGGTCCTCCCTAATCCTCTCCTACTGCCGGCACCACCGCCTCTTCAAGCTCTCCCTCATCGACGCCCTAGACACCGATCTCTTCTATAATAAGCGGATAGGCAAGCGGATGGGCATCGGGGATGTGAAGGAGGTCGTGG
>JAAMPI010001519.1:0-13442 GCA_013054445.1 Cudoniella acicularis | reverse complement strand
TTGTTCGGAGTATTTTTGTTGGAGGGTGGGGAGGCTGGCGGTGGAGAGGAAGTGCTCTTCGAGGGTTATGAGAGGGGGAACCATGGTGCGTGATTTTTGTGGGGAGTGAGGGTGAGATGAAATGCTGTTGTGGGAAGTGAGGATGTTTTGGATAGCTCCTTCCGTGGTAATGAGGAGAGGATTGCTGCAGCGCTGCTTGCAACGTCCGGAACTTAAGAATGAGGTAATATATAAATGTTTTAAGAATTTATTGAGATTGATCTCAAAATCGATGTTTTTGCTCTTTGCGATCGGATCACGACGTTGTGCTACAAAAGAGGTCTCGTCGTTGCGCGAAACAAATGACGTTTACCCCGCTCCCGCATTGCCCATCACGTGCATCGAAGAAACAGGCCAATAGCAAGGACAGATTGCAGCTTTAATTATAGGATTGAATGATCTGCAGATTTATTGTAGGAAACGAGATATGATTACTTGAAAGGGTGTAAGCGTAGTGTGGTATTGCGGTAAAGCTACGGGAAAGTCTAGTCCCTCGTGACCCCGCCCCCAACTGTTCCCCTTTGATCCGCCTCGCTTATTCTCCCCTTTCGCTGCAAACCAACTTTGCAAAAAAGAAAATCCTTAACAACTGTTGCAAATCTGATTTTTGGAAACTCCGGTGTATACAGTTAAACGAGAAACTCTTCCGCGGTTCAGCGTTCATATCTGATATATCTAGACGGAGACTATTATTCTGTCCGAAAATCTTAAAAGATCTCTCCTAAAAAAGATTTAGCAAAGCCCAAAAAAGAGGCATGCTCTTCTACCAGCCATTTAAGCTAGAAAACACTTTCCGAAATGGAATTCTATGCGAATTACATGTTTCTGCGATAAACACACTTCAAAAGTAAAGTAACTTTGAACCAAGCTAGAGTAAAATGACCAAGCATATAGAAATTATACAGGCGTCGCCTATTTATTTATCTCCTCTTGATATGTCGCTATCATTAGTTATTTAACTATTATGAAGTTTTTTTACGCGTTTCCATTTTGCGGCTAGATTACGGTACGTGGGATATCAAACGTCACTAAATCACGCTGCTCAAATGTTGCGATTATTTAAATTGTTTCAGGGGTTCTAGAATTGTAGCAAAAGTATGAAATTCAGTCTGCCAAAGTTTTGAGCTAACTATTAATGCACTCAGATGAATCAAAATCCCGTCTTCACTTCAAAATCATATCTGCAGCTTGTTCCGCCAAAGCGTAAATACATGCTTGGATATGAGCAGAAATGGGAGCAGGCAAAGCACTTGCATCAACAACACGCAGCCCTTGAACACCATGACACGAAGTTCAGAATCAACAACCTTTCCCATAGCCGCCATCCCAGCAGGATGATACCAAGTATTTGCAAACTGTCTGACACGATCATCAATTTCCTCATCTGAAGAAGTAGAAGTCAAAGGAACCCCTCCAGCTGGTACAGCCTCGCCGTCGATAAAGTTTTTCATTGCAGGAGTTTCCATGACCTGCATCATGCGACGAACTCCGGCACGTATGATACATTTGTCTGTATTCGTGGCAAAGTGATTGGGATCAATGAGAGGATCGTCTTGCGGATTAGAAGCCGCGAGTTTGACTGTCCCGCGGGAGATGGGCAGGAGGTTAACCACACCAGATGAGATGTGGGTACCATCAGTTGAGAGCTCATACCCAGGTCTAGGCATACCAAGAAGCGAACACGCAACTGTAAATTCAGTATGAGCTTGGGGTACTTTAATTTGAGGATGCTGATTCTCCCCGTCGATGCTTTCCACGTCTATGAGAAGTCCAGTCTGGAGCTCAGCCGTAGGTACGGTACCCGTGATGATCCAATTGACAGGCATTCCTTCCAGAAACTTTGGATAATTGCTGAAAAAATCCGGTGCTCCCATAGCAATTCCAAGTTCAGGATTCTTCAACTTCCAGAACTGAACTAATGAACAGTGATCGTGCAGATGTTGACCAACAGAGGGGGAATTGACGTGTTGGGTGATTTTGAGGCTCGAGGTAACATCCGTAGGACCAATACCAGAAAGTATGAGAACTTGGGGAGTGCGAAGTGCACCACAGCTAATAATGACTTCCTTAGTGGCTCTGAATTGGCGTCCATCAATCAGTTCCACACCTGTTGCGGTCTTGCCTTCAGTGGTGTCAGAAAGGAACACCCGATGAGCCTGGCACCCTGCCATGACTTGGACACTTGAAAGGTCATAAGCAACACCTGCGGGTTGTCGAACAGCGTTATGCCAATTTTCGATCCATGCAGCAATGCCGATAGGATATCCATCATCCGCATCCGCATTATTGTTGAAGCCGACATCTAGGAAAGCCTTGCGAACAGGGAGACGAAGAGGATGTTCACGGTCTATAGGAGCAGTGAAAATAGGACCGTCAAATCCGTGCTGAGTTGCGTTGCCATTTGCATCATGAAAATGTTCGGAGCGGCGAAAATATGGAAACATTCCCTAGTAACTCCAGCGGTTGTCACCCACAGTTTTTCCCAACGAGTCATAATCAGCTGCATGTCCTCGAGTCCAGCCGCCATAGTTTATGGAACTGGAACCGGAGAGAAGCTTTCCTCCGCAACCGCAGATGCTGCGGCCATTCAAGTTCTTCTGGGGAACTGTTTGGTAGTTCCACTTCAAATCGGTTCCATGGAGCTATGGTGCTCCCAGTGGGCTTGTGACGAGAGGGTGAGAGTGGTGATCATCTCCAGCCTCAAGAAGAATTACTGAGGGATGAGAAGGCTTCTGGCTTAAGCGGGAAGCAAGGACACAACCTGCAAGTCCTCCTCCTATAATGACTTATTCAGCAACGGCACTTTCGGTATTCGTGGTGTTCATTTTTGAAGACGAGTTGAAAGTTTAGAGAGATATCCAAAGAGTGAGTCCGAATTGGTATACCAGAGAAACGAGAACAATATCTTTTTCGAAGAAAACTTGGAGGTTATATCTTTCAATGTCTAAAATGCAAGTGGTGGCTGGCTATTGATAGGTTTGGTTCACTCGATCACCGCGCCATTCCCATGCAATGCGTGACAGTGCGATATCTAGTCCCTATTGAAATATGGGCCTCCCTCGGCGTAACCCAAATTAACCAGGCAATGTGCGACTGCTACCTTAGCCATACCCCTAGGAAGTGACATGGGTAGATGCAGAACAAGGGTCGTTGCATCAAGTCGAGCGAATGAAAATCGTCTTTGTAGACTTCGACAATTAAAACCAATGCCAGCCTTCCTGCATTGTACTGTTTTCTGGATCTTACATACAAATCATTTTTGAACAAGTTTAGCCAGCTATTCTACTGTTCGAAAATCTTGAAAGCGATCAATAATTTACTTCTGCTAGTGCGGGCGCTCCTGTTGACTTTCGTTTTCAGCTAGTTTAGCGAACTCGGGAATTACAAGGCTCAGTTGTTGGTTTTGTTGAATTCAGTGGCTTGTTGGATTGTTGGATTTTCATGCCGGTAGATTATTTCTTGCGCTGCAACATGCCTATCCGGATGCGGTCTTACCGTCTTAGTCTTATTCAATTTGTGGGTCCAACAGATTCCAACTCTTCGTCTATTTCTTTTGTCGATGTTGGAATTATTGAACGGGCTCGAAATCTGCGGATAACTGCAAGTGAGGGGCCAATGCGCCATTTATTTGAGCAAGTTATTCCTTTTGCCCCATGTAATACCATGAATAAGGCTGCAATTGAGGAGTTACGTGAAGGTTGGGACTTCTAGATTGGGAAGTTTGAATTACTAAGAGCTTCTTTGTACTGTATGCCCAGGAAGCGATCTGCATTCGGCTAAACTTACTGTACTGTGGTAAGTAATCTTCAGCGCTCAATGACGCGTCCCTTCAACCCCTGCACTCCTGCTCATTATGCACGTTCTTTGCTTCCCAACCACAGAAACGAGGCGCCGCCCAACGGGCCGGCCCATGGTGCTCATTTCCTCGTTGTCGAGGCGTGGGGAGCCGTGTTTGAGAGCACAAGCCGAAGTGTTGGATCGCTAGATTACTGAATAGCTAATAAAATGTGCCGCAATTAAATAGAGGAGTCCCTTTCCCGCGATGAATGTAATCAACTCGATCACCTACGCCATAGAAGGGGATCCGACTATTACTCCTCTCAAAAAGCCAATACTGTCTCTTACAGATTCTCTTGAATTACTCAAAACTTCTTTCGAAGCAGCATCGACGATGAATTCAAGCTTGGAACACCGTGCGCCGATGGGCTTTCGTACCTCCGAAGCCCAATTGGTCATCATTATCTCTATGTTTTTCGTGATAATTTCAATCTTGGCAGTTACGGGCCGTTTCGTATCGCGAGCAATAAGAAGGTCTGAATTTGGAGTAGATGACTAGCTAATGTTAGGTGGCTTGGTAAGTTAAGCTAGGTCTTCTTCAGCAAAATTGCAAAGGAGCTTTTTGGAAATTGAACATTAACAATTCCAGATATTTTATTGCAGTCTAGCAACAATGAATATTCTCAGTAAGTATCTGGCATCAGAAACTCAGGTCACGCAATGCTAAATGCGGCAGTGGGACAGCACATGGACACTTTAACTCCAGCTAGTATGACGAGACTTTTTCAGGTGAGAATTCCGCGAATAAATGTAGATGTGGTTAACAGATCCTTCGTAGCTATTTACCTTCGTTCAATTTCCCTACGCTATCACGATGACATTCATCCGCTGCTCAATCTGCGCCTTGTTCATTCGCATCTTCATTACAAAAATATTGAAACTGGCTGGTAAGTAAGTCCCCCTCCCTTTGGCCCACTCCTTTTACACTGAAAATAGTAATTTTTAGATATTTATAACTTTACGAAAGCTTAATACAATTATTTCCCCAGTTCAAGAAGAAATACAAGAGCGTAGGTGGCGAAACACAAGGGATCCGCAGGCACAAGAAAGACAGAAGAAGGCTAGCCGCGAGAAAACAAAGCCTATTAAACATCAGAAAAGGAAGGCATTCCGAGAGGAGGTCCACAACACAAACACATCAGAGAGCGGGATCTAGAGGCTCACGAGATAGGCAAGACTTAAAGACGGGAGACCTCTAGAGCTCCCTGCCCTTCCAGACCTTGAGACGCCCTAAGGACTAGCTAGGACCCTCCCGGAGAAGGCTAACACCCTACGAAACAAGTTCTTCCTAGAGTCTAAGGCGGACCTTAGCAACATCAAAGACAACTCGTTTACGGATAATACCTTTACGACCCCTCTCTCCTCCCTATATACGATAAGCCTAAGAAAGATCATAAGTATTATTAATAGCTAAAAAGTAAAAGGTGCCCTAGGACGAGATAGGATCTCGCTAGTGTTCCTTAAGGCGATAGGTATACCCCTTACTATAGCGATTACCTTTCTTACTATAGCCTACTAGAGCTCCGGCTACTACCTGAAAAGGTTCTAGGATACGCGTACGCTAGTAATAAAGAAGTTGTCACGGAGTTGGTTTACGTGACCTGTTCTACACGTGACAGCGCTAGGCCTAAGCGAGGTTTCGGGTAGAGGTTAAATACGTAACAGCTTCTCCCTTCCCTTTCTTCCCTTCTTCGTCGATTATTCTAAATAATAGAATAATATTTACTTTATGTCTATTAAAGGGCTCTATAACAGAAGCTAGGGAAAGTAAAGTATAATATAGTAGGGTTATAGAGGCTAATCACTCTATTTAGTATAATAGGAAAGGCTATTAAAAAAGCTACTACTTAAAAGATCTAGTATAGAAGGACAGATATAACCTAAAAGAGAGGGAGTTCAAATAGACATTAATTTGACTTAAGAAGAAGAAGCTACGCTGCCTAAGAACACGTCTTTTATTGTTATAGCTCTATAAAGGCACGAGGGCCCTGACGTCACGTGAGGACGTATTTGTAAGAAGGTGCTATATTATCGAAGAAACTAAGCTAAGGAGAGAAGAAGAGAGATAGCCCTGAAGGGGCCTTATATACAGGAGGTGAGTCTAGCACAGACTAGGACACGTGACAAGGGGGACGCGTCAGGTGAGGGAGACGCGTCAAACCAGGTCTGTGACACTACCTAAGCTACGTGATAGGCGCTACCTAGCAGGTAAGCGAATTATATTATAGTTTTAAGGTATAGTATAACTCTCTAAACTCGGTTAAAAACCAGTATTAGCCTTAAAGGCTAAGGCTACCTAAAATAGTAATATTAAGCCTAAACTAGTTCCGGTCTATCAGAAGTAGATAGGCTCCGGTATAATAAAAGGCCGAAATAGATATCTATGAGGTGAGTCTAGCACGTATCAGGACACGTGATAAGGCAAGGAGGGCGCGTTAGGTAAGGGGGACGCGTCAGACCAGGTCTGTGACACAAAGGTTGAGGACTTTTAGAGGAGTCCTTCGCGGACGAAGACGTTTCAATCAGGTCACTTGCAGCCAGAGTACCAATTAAGGAGTACAATGAAGCATTAAAAATTAGGTGGCTTTTGGATTGAATGAACAATCCGTGCATTCTCCCGCCTTTACGCCCATATCCTATTTTATTACAGGTATGATTTCTTGTATATACCCGACGCAACAGAATATTTTAGAAAGTGAAGGATCGCTATAAACTATGATATCGCCACTATTAGAAGCATATCTAGAGACCAGCGTGAAAATCCCCACGTCTCTTCAGCTCTTGTAAAGGAATTCCAGTAGCGTTGACAACTCGTTCAAGCAGATCAATGAGATTAGGAAACGTGATGACCTCCTTTCGTCTGGTCCAACCAACCTCAAGAGGCAGACGTTCATTCTCTGTTTAGTGTTCATTAGCCTGAGGAGTTCATGTTGCGCGTGGAAAACGGCCTGGTCATTGGTGAACAATCTTACCAAAGAGGTACTCTACCCAAGACCTGGGTACCGTTCCAGACACTCTATCACCAAGAACAAGGATGTAGGCAGCCGACTCTCCGAAGCTGAACTCTTGCCCAAGTTGGGTGAAGCCGAAAGTCGGATTGGTTGCATTTGAAGTGTGCACACGAGCTAGACGAGCATTGGCGGCCATCTGTACATCAATAATAGGTGCTGTCCAGTATGACCTAGTTTCGTCAAAAATTGTCTGGTTGAAGGTGTGGTCGTCTCCGAAGTAGAAATCTCCGCGGCTGGATGGTCCTGAGTTAGTTGCAAAAGGTTCAGGGTATGATTTATATAGTGTAGACGAACCTTAAGCTTGCATCGTGCTCCAAAATATCATGGCGGTCGAGGTTGTCAAGAGAGAAGGTTGTGGCATTAGGCTCAGGGTTCGTAGTTAGAGCAGCCTGGAAGAGGAATTCCCCAAGGGTTTGGTTGATATTGAGAGCTGTGGAAAGAGCGTTAATCGTATCAATTTCAGAGATGTTTTTGCCGCTGTGTGGCAAGAAGCCATGGTTTGCCAGAGTGTTGAGCATGGGACAAGGAGCTCGCACTGTTGATGTGGAATTCAATATTAGCATCTTAATCATAATTAATTATTCAAGTTTGTTTATTTGAAGATACTTACCATCGCTGGGTCCAGGAGGGGACCATGTGGAAAAATGATATTGATCCCACGCATCCGAATCCTGAGCAAACGCTTGGGTAAAGGCCACAGCCGTGAAGAGTAAAGTGAGCTTCATCCTTGACTAAATTGACTCGATGATCTGGACGGATTGTCCGTACTTATTACTTGGCTCTCGTACAAAAGCATGCACTGGCAGAACCTTCGTATATGTACACGACCAGATAACAGCTTGCAGCAGAGGGATGCATCCCTGCACTCAGATTTAAGCATACCTATTTAGCCGACCACCAATGAGGCCGCGGATATTGCGTCATGCTAATACTAGACTCTATTAAATGCCTCAAATCCCGGTTTCGTTCTCGCAGTTAATCCAAAGAATACTTCTATTAGGCAGATAATGTAGCATCGCAATGTCACAAAAAGAACTCGTGCAGGATAAGCACGGGCAAATAGAATTGCATGGACTACCAAAATCAAGTTTAGCCACGTCCATACGAACCATCCAGTCAAAAGTCATGATTTACTAAGCAGGATGCTTCGTATTCAAAATTTGAATAGAGAGTAGTTCATACCACCGCACGAAGGCGGCGCAGCAGCTTACGCGGTCTTTTCGCCGGACTCAGCCGGAGCGAGGCGAAACCCTGAGGAACATTCGAAAAGATGGTCAACCTTGCCACAATCCGTATTCCGATTTATGTAGTCAGCATAGAAGGGGGAAGACTTAGAGAAGCAGCCTTATGGCCCTGAGACAGCACAGGTAAGTCCTTTTTCACCCGTCTTGTAGCAGCCTTGGTGGTCGAAGACTCTCTTATTAGGTATAGTACTTGGCTGGATTAACATGGTCGACCTGACAGCACCAAATGTTAGTCTAGATAAATTTATAGATAAAATAAGCATATGCCAGCGAAATGGCTTGCAAGGGCAGATCAGATAGGCATTGCCGGCGACCTATAACGCTAACCAGGTATTCAGTATACTAGCCGTATTAGTATAACGGCATGCCTCTAAGTCTACTATCATGATTCCTATAAGACCTTGACCTCACTAGATAATTTTACGAGGTACCTATATCACGTTTACCTTCTTTTTATCTATTATAGCGCCTCTAATACTCTAAAGTTCCGACTCCTCGTCCTTCGTAGCCTCCTTCTTTAAAGCTTTATTAGCGTCTCGATTTATCTCTCTCGGGACCCTCTAAAATAATATAATAAGATATAATAAGAGATATAAAATATATATAAGATTAATAGATATAATAAAGATTAAAAACAAGTTATTATAAAAACTAATATCTTAAAACATTATTACTACTACTATTAATAGTATCCCTATAGACGCTACTATTACTATCTTCTATTAGCTCGGTACTAACAGTAGGCTAGAGGTCGAGGCTAGGAGGAACGTCGCGATCTACTAAATCTTCCTATCGTCGCACAAAAGAGTCGGTGTTATTATATAACTTAATATAACGTTCTGTTATCACGTGAGATCTTAATGTTACGTGAACGGGGTGTACTTAGCCTTAGAAGCGTTAAGTAAATTCTAGTAGAGCGTTATCCTAATCGAGTGATAATATTAGAATATAAGTTAAGCACGAACTTAAATATAAGAAAGCTATATAGCTATATAGGTTATAGTGGAGAGGGACCGAGATGTCGGTAGGCCGACGAGCTCGCCTCGTTCCTTCGACCCCTCGGCCCCCACGTGACTGATCACATGATCCCGGGCCGTGACACTTAACTAGATTATAGGCAGTAGACTAATATGCCATTGCGTTTAGGTCTAAAAGGTACTGGGCCTCACTCTTCCTCTCTGTACTCTATCCAGTCTGCCATCTTTGCGTCCTAATTCCTCAGCATGTCTCAACAGAAGACATCCGCGCTCAAGACATATTTCGACGAGATAGCGGAGACTAACAGTGATGATGAATGTAGGGCTTAGTTAGATAGGGTTTTCGACTCAAAGGCGGAATTAGCAACTTTTGTTGCTAGTCGCCGGGAAGGAAGTAGAGCCGGAAAGTATTTTGGTTTCCTTAAGGGTTTAACTGCGGAGAGCCCACAGCAATTTGGGCCATTTATTATTATAGATTATGTTGACGGAACGCTCTTGTCGACCCTCCTAAGGCAACCGACTGAAAGCAATCAAGAGCACCTAGTTCTAAACCCAAATATTGGTAATACAACATTAGACAAGATCTATCTTCAATCGCCGATTATATGCTTCAACTTTCTCAATTTACGTTTAGCCGTATTGGAGCTATCTCAAAGGACCACGCTTCAGATACATAGTCTGTTACTAGAAGACCCCTAACATATAACATGAACGAGTTAGTAACTGCCGCAGGCTACCCTAACGATCAATTTCCTACCGTACCGTTTGATAGTGTAACCGACTATCTCGGGTCAGTCGCGAAGGAGCACCTGACCCATCTTTGGACTCAGCGTAACCTCGTTGATGACACGGAAATCGCTCAGGAGCGGTTTATTGCCCGCTGCCAGTTCCCGCAGCTTACTCCAAAGCACTGTATTGACGACGCTGGTCCATTTATACCCTTCTGCGACGATATGTGACCTTCGAATATGCTCATAAATCCGGAAACCCTCCGTATTACCGCTGAGCTTGATTTTGAGTTTACAAGTACTATGCCGGCCCAGTTCACGTATGACCCTCCTTGGTGGCTACTGTTCTCTTGGCCGAAAATATGGCTTGATCACTGTTCTATAGAAGAATTTTTGGCCTGTTATAAGCCTAGAATGAAGCAGTCCTTGCGAGTGTTAGAACGGGTAGAAGAGGAATCAGCATTAAGGAGGAAGCAACCTAGTGGGCCACCTCTTTCTACCCGCATGCGTGACTCGTGGAGGACTGGGCGTTTCTGGTTCAATTACGCAGCAAGGAAGAGTTTTGAGGTGGACGCTGTCTATTGGGCCGCACTACATGACGGTGGCAATAGTATTGAGTTGCTTGACGACAAGGATGGAGTCATTTACACAGAAGAAGATGGAGCAGTTGAAGGCATATAAAGGGGAGTGTACTGCTCTTTTTTCTTCAGGTAGCGAGTGAGTAGAGTTTCTGTGCATGATCTTAGGTCAATATCACTTGGTTTCTTCAAACAAGAAAAACCACTATGAGTGACTTGCAACTACGTGGAAAAGTTGATAGTACGGCGCGCAGAAATGGAGCTATGTATACGGATGAAGATGGAGTAGTTGAGGGTATGTAATAAGCAGCGCTGTCTTGGTTTCATAGAGATTCATGAGTAGAGTACGCATACTTTCAGGTTAATACTCCTTGATTTCTGGAGCCGCCAAAAGTCAATATGAATGGCTGGCAACATGAAAACAAAGCTGACGATGGGGCGGGCGCGATGGTGGGGCTACTCGTACAGATGGAGATGGGGCAAAGTAGTTGGTGGAATGAAAAGGAGTGTGCTGCCTTGTTTTATTTGAATATATTCCCGAACAAAACTTCCCTAAGAGCAGAAAAAAGCAAAACCAAATGAGTAACTGCGAACTGCGAACTGCGTGAAACAACTTGACCCAAGTCCCGAGCTTGCTCCTCTCGCTTTCGTTGAGATCCCTCAGTTGCCTTGCGCATGCGCTCCTCCTCCTCATCACTGGGGACTTTGACGAAGCCGCCACTGTCGGTCATGTCAGTATTAGGGTGTTTGCCAAGTTCATGAAGTTGAAAAGGATAGATATGAGGGACCAGGTGAGATTGAGAGGTTGAGAAGTGAAGCAAACATCAGATTTCGACCATTCTTATGTAGACCTTCAATTCATCCGTTGTCTGCAGGCAGACGCACTCAGATGGAGATCTGTCAGACCAGTACTTTCCCCCTTTCCCCCGCTTCGAAGAATTACTCAGCATGATGAAGTCGAGGTCACCGTCCAACAATACCAATGGTGTATAGGCAGCAAGCTAGCCGCGATGCACCGACTCGCAAGCGACTATCGCACATCAAGAGTTCGGTATATCTGATACCACAACCTTCTCAACATGCAGAACTGCCAGCTGGCTACTGCGCCGATTATGCAGACGCTAGCTTTTCCCTAGTTTAGCTACCCAAACGACAAGCGACATGCAGAACGCAACAGGTAATATACGTTCTGCTCATGTAAACTGGCCTGTGAACTCCACCTTCAGCCTCGCTGCAAGCAACTCAAACCAGTGCCCAAAGTCCCGATTTAAGCGGGCCGATGAGCCTTATCGTGACATTCAACGCCACATGGGCCTCAAAAAATCAAATAGTGCCATGCACTGATAGGAGCTACAGAAGTTGGATAGCCACTATCAACAAGTCATGATACCGTGTGTAGTGTGGTTTTGTCTTTTTTTTCTCTCTTCCTCATTATGATCAGGTGTTCCCTTTAGCAAGGCGTTACATTGGCTATTTTAATTTTTATTAAAGTTTCTTTTCATCAGAGGCATGAAGTGTGGAGGGGAATACGGAGAATGGAATGGAATGGTATCTAGATAAAGTTGGCTGTTAATCAAGCTATGTTAGTTTATAGGACATTACCCTAGATACTTCGTTATCTTAGAGAATTAAGATAATATTTAAAAAGTTAAAAAAAGAATAAGTCGGCTTACAAGGTTATATTAAAATAAAAGAATAATTTTTTTCGACTTAGTGACTATATGTAATAATAATAAACTTTTTAAAAATAATATATTTAAAATTTTATTAAAAACGTATTAAAAATAATTATATTTTTAATTATAAATTTTAAAATAAACTAAAATTAATACTATTCGGCGTTGATATAATTAGATCTATACTTAGTATTATTCCTATTTTTTATTTTATTTTTAAAAAAAGCAAGCAGAAAACAAGGTTACTATAATCAAGGCAGCTTTTGAGGTTTGTAATTTGGTTTTCTATTAGCGGTGGATATGCTAAAATACAATATCTGTATGTTGGATTTCGGAAGATCGGATAAGATGGAAGTGCTGATTGCCTGAAACAAAGCTGTAAAATGTGATGTGTTGATGCTGGAGAAGATCTTAAAACCGTTTCATCGTGGGGCCACTCAATCGTAAATATCAAAGTCTTCACCCTCCATTTTGATTTTCATACTATCCTCCGCTAGACTCTTCTCCTCGACAGGATCTGGGATAAATGAATGATTAAAATCGTCGTCTTCATCAAATGTCTGCGTAGCCCAATCATCAAAACTATCAGTATGAGTCCTGCTTTCAACTAGTTCTTTGTGGTCAACTATCTTCCCGTCTGTTCCCAAAGGCACTTTCAAATCTTTCAAGCACTCCGGTTTATGAAAGCAACCGGAGCGGTGCGAGAAGCAATTGTTCCTGCTCAAGTTCACGCTTCCTGGCTCAACAGTGGTATGTTTTGGATTCAAGCAGGTCCAATTTCCGCAGAGGTGGCTGAGATGCCATTGTCGATTAATGAAGCCGTCTTGTTGTTGTTTTGTCATCGTAAAGAAGACAAGTTTGACAACTATTCCATAGTTGAGGACGAGGGAATGTCTTTTGCCAGAATTATCGGACCATTGACACCGCTTACTAATGTTCCCGCAAGGGCGAAGAATTCCTGCATTGCTAAGACGGCCTGGTGGTGGGGATGGATGCCTAAAGGCCAACATCTCAGAGTCAGTATACCTCATCTAAAAGTTTTCAGGAGAATATGCATGTCTCTAGACTCTTGAATCAAGCATGAAAAGGGAACTTTGCGCTAAGAAGTTGAGACTTACAGCCAGCAATCATCGTCTTCACGGAAAGGGTCGAGCAACCAATTGGTTTTGGAGACCCATTGGCGCATGTCTTTTGTCAATTTAGCAGGACGGCCGGAGCTCACCACGATTCTCTTTCGTTCGCGACATGAGATTGAGTTGTGAGGTTGAGGTTTTGAGGGAGCGTCTGTGGGTAATTTTGAATTGATGGAGGTCTCAGAAAGAATGTTGTCTGTGTGGCGTAATGGTCGTGAA
>JAAMPI010001518.1:0-13445 GCA_013054445.1 Cudoniella acicularis | reverse complement strand
GCACTCACTGCAGGAGTGTTGAATCCAGAGCTCTGAGGGGTCAGTCTTGGCGTAGGTAGCAGGCCAAGAGCTGGAGCGGGTTTGCTTGGAGGGTATGTTGTCGAGGGAGAGGGCTCCATAACACTGGGGGTGTAGTATTTTGGAGTCGGAGTCGATTCATTTGAACCATATCCAAATGTGGTGCGATCTGCTACCAACGGTACGAGCATACGTGGGCAAGCTGCACTAATAGATTTGACATTGGCTTTAGCCATTGTCGATGGCGAGATCCCTTCGATGTTATCCAATTCGGGGTTGAGCCTAAGAATAATCGATTTCCAATCGGCAGATTGTTCTGCCAGTCGGGGACAAGCTGATCCGGGAGATGGAGGTTGCGTGGGGGTATACTTGAGAACGATATCCGTCCAGCGTTGGAAAACAGCATCTGTAATATGTAATTGCCAGTTGACGGCCAGAAGAAAAGCCATCTCATTTTGGTTGATCTCCAAAGTATTCAGTCCTGAAATCTTGCTCCACGCACGAGCGGAGTAGTTTCTATCTTGAAGATACTTCGAGGCGAGAATGAGGGCTGAAAGGAACATGCGACGACCGCATTGCAGAGCACGGATCGAGTGCGCATCATCGGGTTGTTCCATTGTAAAATCATGTTTGGGCACATGCGGCTTGATCAAGATCAGGTAGTACAAGGCCACCTGCAGGGTCGAGTAACTAGTCCTTGATCTTCTGAGAGTTTCCTGAATGAATGTGCGTAAAGGAAGAACCCCCTTATTACCCATCTCGCTTCGACAAACGATAGAGGAAAGGGGCCAAATGGCTTCAACGATTTGAGCCGAGGAATCTGGAGGGTAAATATTGAGCGAGCGGACGGATTTCAGGGTATTGTACTATATCTTACCGACGAGGCTGTCGACGAAGTTGACCTTGCGATCGCATTGTCGGACTAACGATGGAGGACATCTTGGTTGTGAAGTTCCAACACTGGTCCTTCTTGGGTGCTGCCTCTTTTCGGGAGCGA
Organism: Cudoniella acicularis; assembly: GCA_013054445.1. NCBI lineage: Eukaryota > Fungi > Ascomycota > Leotiomycetes > Helotiales > Helotiaceae > Cudoniella > Cudoniella acicularis. The sequence continues at coordinate 12,430 of JAAMPI010001518.1, read as the reverse complement.
CTTCAGCAGGTAATCTTTGTTTTGGCCAATATGTTGCGACGGAAATATTTTGTTCGCAGGCATTGTTGGTATTTGTAAAGGAGGGTGGGCAGTATGTTTCTGCTATTTCTGAATCGGAAGAGGCGCCAGTAACTGAAGAGTCGTCTGATGATTGGGAGGCGGCATCGGACCAGACTGACGCGGAGGAGGACGAGGCTGAGGAAGCTATTGAGCTGCTGTATGGACCATTTCGATAAAGTGTGATGTAAGGCGGCGAATCATCTTCGCCGCAATGCATCTTCGGGTATTCGAGGTTATGGAGGGATGTTCGACAAAACTCCAGTCGCCGTCTTTACAAAGCCAACCGATAAACCGTTATAACTGAATCCGAGAACCTTCTGACTAGACACAGGCCCATGCAACAAAGCTGTTGCGGAGCTAGATAATCGAGGAAGAGGGAGGACGAGCTAGAGTAAAGGGATCGCGAAGATCTCTTCACAAACGATACTACCGGTGGACGATGCAAGACTGACGACTGGGGAAAATTCGGAGAGGGCGAGGAGCATGATGACCTTTTCGACGATGAAAATGGTGTGTGTTGCGGAAAATGGTGGGCTAGTGATCACTAGCTACCATTGGAGAAGGATCGCAATTCGAGGTGGGAGGGTTGTGTGCAAAGGTGAGGGTATTATTAGACGTATGGTAGAGCGGCGGAGGTCGAGGTAATAAACAGAGAGGAAGAAGGACTGAGTGGAGTTGTTTGTTCGGCACAAAGGTGTTCTTTTGGTTGTGGTGACCGTCGACTCACAAGTAGGTACCTGAAGTCGAGTGACTGTACTCAGTGGCGAAAGCTAACCGGGAACCGTGACGGATAGTGAATAGGGCGGCTGCTAAAACCGAGCAGGCAACCTTCCACCTGGGTATCAAAGAATAAAGGAGAAAATAACTAAAGGCGCGTATGAAAAGGAGGAAGTGGTTTGAATTTAGGTAAAGGGTTGGCTGAGGAGGGGAGTGTGACTGGGTGTTTGGAGTCACTGGGGGGGGGCGAAGGCGAGGTGTTCGCTTTGTCGCAGGATCGGAGAAGGCGGGTAGGTAAGTGTAGGTAGGTTGGTAGGCACAACACGGGAGGAATGCGATGAAATCGGGGGTTGTTTGCGATGGTTTGATTGGGAATTCGAGAGGCAGATGAGCGGAGAGTAGTGTTGAGGCTATTGCAGACTTCAAAGAGCCGCTTTGTCTAAACCTTGGGATCGTACATGGCGGTGATGAGTGCGAATTCAGAAGGGGACAGCTGCGGGCATGGCTCGGTTTTGTTGCTGAGGGAAGCCATTGGGGTCAGATTTTGGGGGGCAAAGACAAGGCAGGCGGGCGGCCTGCACGGAGCAGGCTGGTTACGCTGGTAGGTGGGCTAGCGAGAAGGCGCGAAGATGCGAAGAGTCACCCATTGCCATCGATATTTCCACCCCGGCCGATGCTGCTCACTGCCCACTTGCCTTTGCCCACACAGTCCACAGTCCCTCTGCCCACTGCCTGCCCTCTGCCACACCCACCAGCATCCCCTTCGAAGTCCGCCGGCCTGCCCCTCTCGCTTCATCAATCATCAATCATCAATCATCGTCGACGAGGCCAGCCCAAACCACCAATGCCGTGCGCAGAAAGGCTGCTCTATCATCTGGCCAGCGATGCACCAAGCCCAATAGTGAAGCCTTCCCGCCACCCAGAGGTCATCGATTTGCCATCCTTGGTTGCCATCATCACCAAGATCAAGAGTCACCATGGCTCTCTGGCAGTCTCTGCTCTGCCCATCGCGACTGCAAGGCTCCAAGGCCGCTTCCCCCATCTCCATCTTCTTCCTCCTCGCAGCCTACCAGCGTGCGTTGTCCGCTCCAAACCCAGCCAGCCAGCCTACTACTGCTGCACTGCACACATACCCGTCGTCGCAAGCACCAGCTGCAACCCCCCCCCCCCTTCAGTCCGTGAAAAAACCACTGCAAATGAATACTCGTCCTGGCTGACGAACTCTCCCTAAACACCACGTTTCCCCGTACTCTGCGCCAAATCCAGTCTACTCACTGTAACCCACAGACCCGAGCACAGCCTGCCCTTCATGCCCTCAAAGATCGCTGCTGAGTGCAGACATCAAGTGTGGAGAAGCAACACGAATCCCGTCCTGTAGCAGCGTGTTCTATTTTCACTACCCGTGGCTTCACCTGAACAAAGCCTTCTTCTGGCTGCACAGCATGCATGGGCCAACTGCTGTGCTGTGCAGCCGGCGTGCCTCTGACCTGAAAGTCACTCCTGAGTCTCCTTTTCTCTACCCCAGACTGTACTGAGTGCTCAGTGCTCAACATCAAGACGAATAGCATCTGAGCCTCCCTACACTTACGCTGCATTCTTCAAACCAAACCATTCTTCCAGCTTGCTGGGTCGCCGCTTGGGTCGCTCGTTCGAGTCAAGATGATGCTGCATTCGCCCAGTAATCGCCACGTCGCGCGCATCATCAATGGATGAGGTCAGGCAGGCCCAGTTCCAGCCAGATAGCATCACGGATTCACGGAAGCATGGAGTACGAGGGCGTATGCTGTACCTACGACTTCGCCTACGGCCTGAGAATTACTCATTGTTACTCACCCCCCAGCCAAGAGAGGCGGCGGAGGGGCTAATGATTCGATACTCGTACATCTTGAGTTTCAAGCACACCACTTGGGAAAGTCAGCCCCTTCTCAATCTAAATCAGGCTGTGAAGGACATCGGAGACAGCCTCCTTTGCTAGGAATTGGTCTGAAAATAACCCTTCATTAACAGGAGATCAAACGGAAACCAGGAAGAGAGAGAAGCCGGGAGCTTAGAATCAGAATCAGAATCCCCCTCGAAGTTGCATTTCGACCTCGATCCGCGGGCAGCACCGAAATGGGGGTAAATGATTTTGCCTTCTTCCTATCCCAATTATCATCCAGAACTGTTACATCCATGCTCACACACGGCCAATCATGGATGCTCAACTTTTCCCCGCTCCACAAGAAAGTCTCGTAGTGATTGGCGAGAATCAACAGCATCAGAAGCATCATCCTGCACCTTGCTTTATGCTTGTCGCCGCGCAGCTTGCGCTTCGATTCAACTTTCACCCGTGTTTGGCTTCGTGGTAAACATATCATTTGCAGAATCCTACCTCCTCATTTGAAGGAGGAGCTGCAGCAGGTGTCACGAACACCTTCCCCTCATCGAGGCATCTTCACAAAATCAGGATTAATGGGCTGCTGCGATTATCTAGAACAGCCCAAGAACCTGCCATGGCCCTGGGAGCTAATTCCAAGAATCTCCTCCTTCACACCAATCGCATCGATTTACTCGATTTTCGAAGAACCTTCTATGACTCAAACCATCCAACATAGCCTCTCACTTGTCACCCAATTCCAAGCCGGCAGGCATCTTCAGCGTCAGACAAAGGCCGAAACTACCTTACTTCGTATCAGTGTAACCTATGCCGCATCTAGTTCCCGTGACAATACTATACTTTGTACGCAGGTGTTGCAGCCTCGTACCTCATCACCCGCCATCTCCAATTTCTCAGCCTTGGCCCCTCATTCGTAAACCGACATCGAGGAGTTTAAATGAACCGTCACGAGCTGACTGTATCAAACAAAGAAAGGGGTTTCAGCTTGCCTCTTTCACTCTGCCACCGGTAACCATCAGGTGACTTGACTCGATTCGATCAAATCTTTGTTATGCCGAAGTTGCGACGCTCCGCACTCGCAACAACTCATCACGGCGGCCCGACGACGAAACATCACGATGACTCTCAATATTTCTCGCTACACATCTCACACACACCTCACTCATCCCACGAAATCCCACACTCTGGGGGCAGAATTTTCCATTATCCAAACAAACAAAGAGAAAAATACCGTGATCATCATCGCCCTTCACCCCATCTGAGTAACAGCAGTTCATTCCCTCGTCGGCGCTCACCTCCGTAACCGCGCGCTTTCTCACTCACCTCACTACGATCCTTTGTCTCACCATCGGTGGCTCTGACTCACCTCCTCATCATCTAGATCCCGTGACGTTGCGTTTGAATAAGCAAACCCTAACTTTCCCGAGCCCACTCCGCGTCATCCCGAGTCTACACGAATCTCGATGCCATCTTACCATCGTGGCAATCTTCTAGAACATCTGCACGGAAGTGGATGGATGTGGGCTAGTGCTTACGCAGCCCTTCCCTTCTAGCTGAACGAACTAAGGAAGAAGGATACTCCGAATTCCTGAGACCGGAGAAAATGGCAAAAGGTAATAGAGGGGATGTGATTGGTGAGTTGGCTGAAAGTGGACGGTGGCTGGTTGCTTTCAGTTTTGAGTTGGTGGCGCAGTTTGCATAACTTTTTGTGTGAGGGGTGGGAATAGGAAGATTAATGCTGGGTTAGGGTACGGTGGCCGAAGTGAGGAGATGTGGCAAGATAGAGTGCGATCTAGCCGCGCGGATTTTTGCGACGGGGAAAAGGGGTAGTCTGGATCGCGATAATTTGAAGAGATGAGCGTGGCGATTTCAAGTGAAGTTCCTCTCGAGGTGGAAAGGAGAAAGAGATGAGATGAGATAGTTGATTGAATGATCATGTGATGTAGCTCGATCACGTGCTGTCAATGCTTTCGATTCTTGCTTCGCGCCTTCCTTTCTGTCCGAGATCACTATGTTGAGATAGATGAAGCCATTCTCAAGTGAGAATGCGAATACACGTGCAAATCTACCTTATTCAATCGACTATTGGAAGTCTTTTCTCTGATTAATTTTTAATCTTTATTTATAACATGACACTCAACTTCATCAAGATAATTCCAAGCTCCGAATCTCAAAATGATATTCATCAAAGCATTGAAAAACCATTCCATTCACACACTTACATTTTCAAAATTTGCAGACCGGACCTCACGTACTCAGTCACTCTCATTTAGAAACCGCATTTTTCTGGGTTGCAAATTCAGGTCCGAGCGTTCGTTCCAGTCTACTACCGTCTGATCTTCGATTGATATAAAACGCGAAAAGCTTCACTGCTAAATTTACTACCACTTACCTATAAAGTTACATAGTCTATTTTAAAGACCCTTACCTTGAGGTTTGAAAATAGAAAGATCGGCAATCTTGCATATTGGAGTCTGGAGTGCATGCTTTCTAGATTCTCGTCGCAAACAGTACTCGGGTTTGTCAAAAATCTATTCATCAAGGCTCTTTTTTTGCAGGGGAATCTCCGTGTGAGCCTGTTTAGAAGCTTTGACGAACAGACAGACTTCTCACAACCCCAAATAGGTATCGTGGGGTTTAATTTAATTTAATTTTCCTCCTCACTTTACGAGTTTACGGGCAGCACTAAATGCCATCATCAGCCTCCAATCCTTCAAGATTCGTGGTAGTCGGTTCGTCCTTCTGCCTTCGTGATCCCAAAGGATTTTTCTTGTTAATTACAAAGTACTTACTGTACTTGTAGTAAGATCCTAAACCCCGCTGTCAAATTCGGAAATTCTTGATGTTCGTAGGCTTTAAATTGTGCCTTCGGCCAAGGTGGTTGAAGGCGCAGTTTAAGGCCGATGATTATTACATACTATACTGCATTTTGTTTTATCTAAATTCTAAGCAGCTTCGTTCAGAGTCATGACACAAAATCGGCGTAAAGATAGAGGCACATTACGAGAACGAGTAGGAGGAGTTTAAAGCCGATGATTACCTCGTTCTGCCTCCCTAAATCGTTCGCGACAGAGGCACAGTGATAAATCCGACCGATGGCCAAATAATCAAATTTCAGCTATTTCGTGTACCTACCTACCTTCCTCAAACATTTCAAACTTACGAAGCTCCTCTCTCCGAAAAGGGGCACAGTGTAAATCCGACCGACGATTCCATACATCTACATACAATCAATTAATACACAGCTACCTACTAGTACTTCGTATTGTAAACTTACAAAGCCACTCACTACCTCTCCGAAAGGCACAGCCCCCCTTCATAGATTTAAACCCGAAGCCGATTACATACACACACATTCACATATCGCAATGTACCTAAAACCATCACTATCATTACGAATAACCTAACCACCTATGGCCATCACCATATCGGTACGCTTCGTAAAATAAAACATTTTTTCACTTACGGCAAGCCGCACACCCGCGGCATCGGTACCACCGTCGCGCATACCGATTTCCTTGAAGTGGTGGGCTTAGCGGAGCGGATGCCCAGGTGAGCTCGCTGAAAATTCCGCCGCCGCTCCTCCGGCGTGCGCGAGTGCAGGTGTTCGGGTGGGTGTAAGGTTATGCGGGCGCATGAACTTTCTTCCTTTCCTTCCTTTTGTCTTGTAGGTAGTGCCTTCGTTGGGCGAAAAATTCTTTACGATCACACTACATCATACATACCACGTATATCGATTTTTTTTTTACGTGCGAGACAGACAGAAGGGATGTAGGGAGTAAAAAAGATTTTCATTTTCATTTTCATTTTGGCTTTTTGGCGCTCACGCGGTGAGTACTCCGTATGAGCGTGTGTGAGTGTGAGAGGGTGTCTCTAGTGAGCGATTTTGTTTTATTTTATTTTCCAGTATAGTGGTTAAGTGTGAGTGGTTGAATATTCCGTACTTCGGTTGGACCAATGGCTGGACTGACGGAAGGTTGTGGGAAGAATGGGTGTCGGTGGTGGTGGAATAGGCAGCAGCCTGCTCGGTGTCCTCTCCTCTTTCGCTCACTCATGCCAACACGACATTTTAAATTTTTCTTCCGTGATACCACTTGCTATACTTTCGCGTTATTATTGTTCGGGTTTGTTCGGCCCGTGTTTTAAGTGGGTTTTAATTATTCTTTTTGGAGCCTTGAGTAAAGGGGAAGGGGGGGAAAAGGCTGGAGAATGCCTTTCTGCCTCCTTTCTTCCTTGATTTCTACCTAGTGTGTTGTATTGTAGCCTTGTTCTTTTGATGAAGTGTCATTTCTGTTTTTTTTCTTATGCCACGCCGTGTTGTGTTTAGGGCTAGGGCTGTGCTGTTTTGTGTGCCAGCATGGTGTGCTGGCAATTATCTAGCCTCGGGGAAAACAGTGCCTTGGGAATAAACTCGGTGCCAGTGTGCGGTGAGGCATGCCGTTCTGGGACTAACTTGGCTGGGTTGTGTTGTTGGGTGAAGTGAGTAAGTGGTTAGGCAGCAGCTCTGTAGGCTGATCACTCACTTACTCACTCAATCGGTTTCCGGTAAGGCGTTGCGAGCCCCGTGTTATTCTTGGTAATGGGACGCATGGAAACTCGCGTGGGAGATTGTTCGTTCCTGTTTCATGGTAATGATGAGCATGGAAGAATTCTTGGAATCTTTCTCAACGGTGCTCCGGAAGGGGCTGGGGGTTTGAGGGGGGGAGGTGTCACGTGGTATGAGTCACGGGTGGAGAGGTCAGCTGAGTGATTTCTTTGTTGGGGGATGACCCGTGGGGCAGGGATGAGGTCTCTTGGTTTTGTGGCGATGGCGATGGTTACGGCGTGATTGTGGAGTTTGTTTAAGCCGAGCTCGGGTCATCAATGGGGTTTGGAGGAATTGATGGGGTGGGAATAGTTTGTTGGTCAGGAGGTTGTTGCCCCCTTTTTTGTGACGGGCTTTTTGGGGTGGCAGGTGAGTAGGTTAGTGAGTCCCTGGTGTCTTTGAGGGGTTTGAAGGTATGAGGGGTAGGTGGGAAGAAATTGCATGTGGAAAGAATCATTGCCGTGGATCAGTGCTGTGAGGTTGAGTTGTTGGTCGGGTTTTCTGCCAGGGAAGACTTCAAAAGATGGAGTACTTGCAACGCATATGAAAGCTTGAAATTGCTTCTGATGTATTAACATAAGCAATACACTCAAAGCTCTTGCTCCTACGGAATATTCTTGTTTGACCATTTCGGTATTTTAAAGTGTCATGCCTTCAACCGGTGTGGTCATCCTCCAACGAAACTTCCAAGGACACTTCAATCAATCACCACCAATAGATGCAAGCGTTCCTTGAAATGTGGTTAACTAATTACTATCCGCCGTTCTTGGTTCGTCTTTCTTACTTTATCATTTGAGTTGCAGTGTATTTAATTATGTTGAGCTGTTAACTGGTGTGATATCATGATAGTTTTTTCTTGCAACGAACCCACCCTGGATACTTCAGCCAAAAACCACCACCATCCTATGCAAGCTTATTTAGAAGATAGAGAATCAAGGTTCCTTATATTTTGTTTGTCTCTAGCTATTTGCATCCTGATTTAAGCTGGCAGTTATTTAAATATACCGAAGTGTATATTGTGATTCCGTGATGCGCAGCTCGCTCGTGAATGGTTGAAAAAATTGCATATTGCGACAGCTTCATTGGTTGTTAAGGGAATTCAAATTGTGTATTAGTCAATACTATATAAGTCAGCATGGATACGCCTTACTTTGGTCGCATTATTCTTTGTGGTCATTTTGGTAATTTGAAGTGTTGTGGGGAATTCGCAAGGGTTGATTTGTTTGTGAGAAGAAAAATGAGTGGCAACGGTTTGAGGTCGTACTACTCAAAAAATGGAAAGTTGCACGGCCAAAACGGCAATGAAGATTTTGTGAACGTCAAGTCTACAAACACGAGCTCCATGTCCAATAAACCTATCCACGACTCGTACATGTTCACCAACAGTAGATCATAAGTCCAGTTGAATAAGAGGTTGGTTGTAGAATTATTAGGGCCAGGCTTCCTGATGGTGACAGGATTGAATGGTGCAGAATAGAGGGGCAATAGCTCATACGCGATTCTCGGCAGACAGACAGAAGAATCGGGGAGCTGTTGGCGTGGTTGTCCAAAATACACCGTCATTCTTGAGCACGCTTTCGGCAGCTTGACGGCGGAGGCACTGAGGGCTACATTGGCCGCAGTCGCAAGAAGTAGTACCCATCTCAACCACTTCAAAAATGCGACCAGATAGTGCGTGGGCACGGTGCCATATCATAAGCCGTAGCTCGATGGGAAGCTGAATAAAGAGGTGGAATATTCCGTCTTCCTGATTGATAATGATTGATGTGTCCTTGCGACAACAGAAATTGTTTTCTGATCGCATCTTTTTTGGTGATTAAGGTTGTTTTTAGGTTGAGGTGTGCGTTGCGAAGTGTTGTTCCTCGGAAACCTTAATTATAGTAAAAATAATATTTGAGAACCAAAGTGGTAATTTGCAGTATAGAGAGAACAGCTTTAAGTAGAAGTAACGAAAAAGGATGTATATATAACGTATATATATGCCTCTTCACTGAATGTAAGAAGAGCCTAACCGACATCTCTGAATCGGAGATACTATATACTGTATGCGTCACAACTCTCGCATCTGATATCGGACACTTTAAGCGAGATATAAAAAAACAATTCAAAAGAATTTAATGCCTGCTAAAAATTATATTATTTTAATTTACACAAACTAATAGAATATTAATGCAAGATTTGAATAGTTCAACTTCTTTTGTCTAGCTCTGTTTGAACTGATTTAAACTTTGAAGTGTTTTATTGACAATCACGTGAGCGACCTGGTCAACTTACATCGCAAGCGATATCTCTCTTCTTAAGCGAGATACACAGTACAAAAAGTTCCCCAAAAAGTCAAAATCGAAATTCTTTTTGGATTGCCAAGGGATCGAACCTTGGACCTCGCTCTCCGAGAGTTTAGATACTATACGCACTACCACAGGCAGAGGGTGAACCCCTCAAGTACAACTGAATATTTCACAGTCTCAGCGGAAGAAACAATAGTAATTGATAGCTCGGAGTGCGTGCTCTACCACTGAGCTAGCAACCCTGTTTGCTTTGTTTGTCGACGGAAAATGCTTAAATTGAACTATAAAGACTGCTTGTTGCGTCACTCATCGACTTTTCCTCGTATTGTTTGGGCCAACTGTTTACCGACGAGCAGCGGCGGGAATCGGATTTCAAAAGCCGGAGAGACATGTCAGGTGAATCACACATAGAGCAGAAGAGCAGAAATGGGTGGTGAGAAATCTCGAGGTTACTTCAACCCATTTTTTTCTTAAGGATAATTAATTCGTAATGATCCTTAAATTTTTTATTAAAGATTCTGAATCCGCTACAACCAGTCCTCACTAGAAGTCTAGCGCTCCTGGCATAAGATACAACGGAGCCTTTGTTGGTTCCTACATAACTTCGGGGCCCCTATACATCACTTTGATACGTGGTGCCATATAACCTGGCGATCCCTCCCAAGCCTCGCTCTGAATTCTTATAGCATCAACTACTTTCTGTGGCAAACTTGAGCCGACATTGTGCGGAATTTCAACAAATACCGCTCGGCCGTCAGAAGAGAATTTTCTACGGAAATATTCTCATTCTTTTAACGCCCATGAGATAAAGGTATTGTATTTGGTAACATGGAGAAGGATATCTGGGGTATTTATATCTTTTTAAGTGGCACTTGAGGTATTTGACGTAAATAGTAAACATTTCATTCCAACAAAACGTGGGGCACAAAATTAGTCTCAGACACCTCAACGTCCAAGCTTAAAACGTCAAATCAATATCGTTTTCACGAGTCAGGAGGTCACACAAATGGGATCCTCATAAAGGTCAAGAGATATTTTGATTTTGTGATGTAGATACGTAAAGCCGATTATGACAATCAAAGCCTTCGCAGAAATCAATTGAGATAGACCATAACGGCCATCTGTCACGAAACGAAAAGAACCCCCCACCCTCTCTGATGCCCGACTGCCTGGGAAGTGCTTTCTACTGCTCCAACTTTATCTCAAGAGTTGCTTTCCATTAATGAGAACCCTCAAGCATAAAGAGAGGGAAGTCCGCAGACATTACTGTGGCCATCCACGTCGCAGGCAATTCTCCTCATACAATCTGTCTGTGATGTCCTTCATCTTTCTAAACCGCTTCTCCGCACTCATGCGAATAGCCTTATTCACAGATTTATCTGGCACGTTGTGAGCGCGGCTGTCTCTCAGAATGACATTTGCAAGCTCAATCTCCAACTCGTGAGCATTTGACCGGAGATGAAATACAAATTGCACCAGTAAAAGAGAGAGCGCGATGTTACGAAAAGGAAGCAAACTAGAACTAGTCCAAGAAAACGATTAATAACTCTGTGGGAGATGAAGGTGAAGATGAAGAGGACAAATCAAATAACAACAACGAGCCAGAAGAATTCAACGCGTTTCTCTTGGCAGATGAAGTAATGTACCCCGCTCGCTGACGGTTCGGGCACTGTCACCTCTTTGGGAGTATTTCGAGATGATGAGCAAGGTAAGAGAGCAGCTAGACGATGTCCTTTGTTCAAATGTTAACAGCATTTACATTCCATTAGATAATATTGATGCCAAACCGGAAACAAATACTGGCACGTGAAGCTCGAGTGGGAGGCAGAATTGAAATTGTGAGTAAAAGATCAGCTGGACGAGAAATTTGAATGATGGAGATCCACGAGACACAAAAAGAAAAGAAGATGGAAGGCTTCGAATAGAGTTTTCGAAGCATGTAAGATAGTGCAATAAACCCATTCTCAAATAAAACGACCTGCTTCTCTATTGCGAATTGCTACAATTCTCTTTTTGAGCGAGTGCAGTGTCGAACCTCCCAAGGCAATAAGTCATACATGTTAGAGCACCCATGGTACTTCAGGTGACCCTGTAAAAGAGAGGGAATCTGCAACTGTATGTACCTACACCCCGTCCCAGCTCAAAAGTCAAACTTGACCTTTAATTTATCCCCCTTAACAATCTCCTCCTCCTTCGCCATTAGCTCCGGCATATCCCACGTAACATTAACATACCTCCCACCCAACCATGCCCTCTTCTCCCTCGTCAAGTACACAATCGTATCCGCCGCCAACTCGGGAGTATCAACAAAAACTAAATTTCCCTATTAGCAAACCCTAACTCGCCACTATAACGACAAACAAGAAAACAAGAACAACTCACTCTCCTTAAAATCCGGATTCAGCCCCTCTTTTCCCCCAACAATATCCGTAACACAATTCCCTGGATGGATCGAAAAAGCTATCACACCTTTATCTCCATTCTCACTCCTCACAAACTCCATCAACCTAACCAAAGCCAGCTTACTAGTCTGATACGCACTCACCGTCTGAGACGTCAAATGCGCACCCACACTACTCGTCGCCACAATCGTCTTATCTCCTCCCTCTGTCTTCAACAAAAGCGGCAAAATCGCCCGCGTAACAAGATACGGACCCTTCACATTCACATTAAAAACCTCCCACCACTCCTCAGGATCACTATCCGCAATTAGTGCCCTTTGGCCCAAAATCCCCGCGTTGATAACCACTATATCTAATTTCCCAAACTCCGTTTCAATGGATTTTGCTGCGGCTTCGGTGCTTTCTTGAGAAGTAACATCTAATTTCAGACATAGGATTTTGGGTGCGGGGCGGTTGGCGGCTGAGGCGGCAGAGAGGAGGGAATCTTTTACGGATGAGAGGG
>JAAMPI010001517.1:0-13462 GCA_013054445.1 Cudoniella acicularis | reverse complement strand
GAAGCACAACCCGAATCTTGGGACGTCAAGAAACTTTGTTAGAGACCACCGTTCGTCCTTTAAGGTGCCGGGAGATCGTCCCACAGCCCAAACAGGCCTATCATCCCTGCGCCAGAGCGAGTCCGGCTCCCCGACACCCCTCGACAGTGGAAAGAAAACCCACACCACGGCACCCAATAACTGTACTGGCTGCCCTTCTCCGCTGCCCCCAAACTCCCAAACTCCCCAACTCCCAAAAGGTCGCTGTACGAAGTACTGTGACTTGGTGCCCGCTGTAGGGAGAAACTCGACGCCTGTCACGCCTCAGCCAACCGTGGCGCCCAGCGCCCGTCCCCACTGCCCAGGCTTCCCCTCGCCCTCGCTTGCGTCTTGTCAGACCTCACATTTTGTCTCAGTGCCGGCCGATACACTTTCGCTGTTCCACATTGCACCATTCCCAGGACCGCCATCGACGTCGCACACTGGTGATCAATTGCGCACCGAGCGCTGAGCTCCTTTCTCACGAGAGAGTGACTTGCCCCTGTTCGTCATTGGGGCGGGCCAGATTCGAAAACGAAAATCTTTGCTAGGTCGCAGGTAGCAGGTAGCCTTCCTAAGCTTAAAGACCCCAGTGTCCCAACCAAGGATCAAGCTTCCGGTGCTGCTAGTTCTCACCTAAACAAACTCACTCGCAGCTTCCCCTCGAAGCTCGAGCTTGAGCTTTCCACCAACTCCTCCTCCTTCGCCAGCGCTGTACGTTCTCCTTCACCATGAACACCGCATATACACAACAGCCATCGTCCCCTCCCAACATGCACCGTCAATCGATGCCCAATATCCAAGAGGCCGCGTACCGTGGAGGTGCGCCCGGCGGGCCTCACTATCCTGTCTCCCACGCCATGCCACTACCATCACAGTCGCAGATGGCATACAGCGACCCTTACAACCCGATGGCAGTCACAAGAGCTCCGATGCCAGAGCAGATGCACGTTTCCGAAGGTCTTGCACCGCTGGCACCGGGTACACAACCTGCGGCAGCAGATCCATTGCCTCGGTCGTGTATTGAGAATGGGTGGAAGTACGAGTACGTGCCCAAGATTGGTGGTGTCGCCAACACTTCCGAATATCAGAGACGAATTTGGCTAATTTTTGCAGACTCAGTGTAGTACAGCAGCCGCAACGAGCACGAATGTGCGGGTTCGGAGACAAGGTATGTGATATTGTCCCATTGGATGCATTGATTTTATCTTTGCTCACATACATCAGGATCGTCGACCAATCACCCCCCCGCCATGTGCTCGCCTTATAATCACCGATATCAAGACTGGAAAGGAGTGCGATGTCAAGTGAGTTGATGGTCTGATATTATTGCTGGACTCACTGACCGGTGGCAGTGACATTGACCATGGTATGTTCGTGTTAAACGTTGACCTCTGGTCCTCTGATGGGACTCGAGAAGTCAACCTTGTCCGTCATTCGCAAACATCTCCATCCATCTCCCTGACTACACCCGTTTCCTTCGCCCAGGTCCAAGATCAAAGTACCCCAGCATATTCTAATATTCTTCCCACCCATGCCGGAATGCCTAGAGATGTTATTAAGTTCGAACACGGTACAGGTCCATCATATCAAACCTCAACTTATAATCCATATCCCAATCAACCCTCTGTCAATCCCTACGCACAACCACCCCCTCAACAAGGTTATGGCGGAAGCGCTCAATACCATCCTGCGTATGCACAAACGACTGGTGCACCACCGTACCCCCCACAAAATGGCTATAGTCAACCACCTGGCCAGTCTATGTACTTTCCAACAGGAGGTCAAATGCATGGCGGCCAGGGACTTGACTATGCAGCGCCATCTGCACCATTGCCGTCTCAATCTGCACTAACTGCTTACCAAGGACGACCATACACACCTGGAGATATGAACCTTCACCGAATGCCTGTTAGCAGTACCCAGCCAGGAGGGATGTTTACTCGAAATTTAATTGGAAGCCTTGCTGCCAGTGCTTTTAGGCTGACGGATCCGGATGATCGAATTGGTATCTGGTTTGTTCTTCAGGATTTGTCTGTTAGAACTGAAGGGACATTCAGGTAATTCCCATCTGGTTTCTTGTTTGACCAACTGCTCACAAAAATGTAGACTCCGATTCTCATTCGTTAATGTCGGTGTTTCCTCTGCTTCACCAACATCTGGCGGTCCAGGTGGATCCGTCAATGGCACCCAACCCATGACACAAGTTAATACGGGTAAAGCTCCTGTTCTTGCTGCCTGCTTTTCCGAATGTTTTACTGTGTATTCCGCCAAGCGCTTCCCGGGTGTCGTTGAGAGCACTAATCTCAGCAAGTGTTTTGCTACACAAGGTATAAAAATCCCCATCCGTAAGGATGGGCAAGGTCCAGGTACCAGGGCTAGCGAGAGGGACAAGGAGTATGACGATGATTGATTGATTGTGACTCACCTTTCCTTTAATAGTCCGTCCATTTTCTGCTTTCAATTTACCCTAGCCCCCCGCTCAATGGAAGCGAAAGCGGAAGCAGAACGAACGCAGTCCGTTAGACGGATGTGTTCGTGGGCGGACTGAAAGGAAGCGGAAAGAGCGCAGTTCGTCGGAGAGATGGGTTCTAGCTGGCTGCGAGGGCTCACATATGATACGAGGCCTACCACAGGCGTTTTGGGGGTTCAATTGATGGTGTTAGAGATTTTGGCACTGAGGGATAAGATGGGTTGGGTTTCACATGGGCTTGGATCGACTGGGACTGGACACATGGATGGGATAGGAGGATTATACCGTTTATTGCATTGAAAGCAACTGGATAAGAATAGGAAAGCTATGTGAGGGCGAAACAACTTAGCAAAAAAGGAGAATATGTCCCTACACTTAGCTGAATATGGATACTCGCCTGAGTCCTGAATGTTGAAAGTTCTTGAATGTGGAATATCAACTATTTGGTAGTGTTTTGGTTTTGCGAAATCTATGCGTGACTAACTAACATTTATAGACATTGGTGTTATAAACTTTTCAGGATCAATTGCAATGGCTAATTGCTACATATTTTGATGCACTATAGACTATGGGATTTGTGCATGCAGATTCCAAATGCAGTGCGAAACACGTGATGCGGTCGCCGCTTCCGAGTTGCTCCGTTTTCTCCCCGCCATCAAATGCTTGCGATTCCAAACGCACGGATCCTGATTGGTCGGCAATGGTGAGGTAAGCGATTTTAAGCTAGATCTATTCCCGAGGTCAAGTGCTTCGCCATCAACGACTTCGTCTTTTATTTCACGACGACGCCTATCTTGCGCATTGAGCACAACCAGCCCTTGTCTCTTTGTAATTGATTGAAGACGATTCGAGTCGACCATCTGCACTGCGGCCGTAAAGAACAGTCAGACATTGTATCGCAAAACCCAACTCCACTCCGCCATGGCAGCTCTTCGATCCAGCTCGCGCCTCTTCACGGCTGCACGACCTGTCTTCCGGACTCAATTGCGAGCATTCGCATCCGTTAGTGATACACATTCGACCTCAAGTCCCGTCCCTCCTTCGCAGACCAGTACCGTCAAGGAGCCTGCTGCTGACCCGGATGCGAAAATCAAGACCTTCCACATCTACAGATGGAATCCGGATACGCCTTCAGAGAAGCCAAGAATGCAAAGCTATACCTTGGATTTGAAGAAGACTGGCCCTATGATGTTGGATGCTTTGATCAGAATCAAGAATGAGGTTGACCCCACCTTGACCTTCAGGCGGAGCTGCAGAGAGGGGATTTGCGGGAGCTGTGCCATGAACATTGATGGTGTCAATACTCTGGCTTGTTTGTGTATGTTTCCACCCTTCTTCATTGGGATTAATTGGCTTCAATGATCAATTGCTAATAATTTCCAGGCCGTATTCCTACCGACACAACGAAAGAATCCAAGATCTACCCTCTTCCCCACACCTACGTTGTGAAGGATGTCGTACCTGATCTCACACAATTCTACAAACAATACAAGTCCATCAAGCCTTACCTGCAGCACTCAGCTCCTGCACCAAATGGAAAGGAATACCTCCAATCGAAGGAAGAGCGCAAGAAGCTTGACGGTCTCTACGAATGCATCCTCTGCGCCTGCTGCTCCACATCTTGCCCTTCGTACTGGTGGAACTCTGAAGAATACCTCGGGCCAGCAGTCCTTCTCCAGAGCTACAGATGGATAGCCGATTCCCGAGACGAAAAGAAAGAAGAGCGAAAGGCGGCTTTGGACAACAGCATGAGCTTGTATCGTTGCCACACCATCTTGAACTGCTCGAGGACATGTCCGAAGGGGTTGAACCCAGGATTGGCGATTGCGGAGATCAAGAAGGAGATGGCGTTTTAAGAACTCACTCATAATGGGGATTGCAAAAGGGAAACGCGGTATGAGGAATGATGAACGGATTGGATGGTGTGGTAGACTGAAATTAGTTGCGTAGCATGATTGATGGTGGCGGGTAGGTGTTTGGCATCGTCTCGCCTGTGGGCTGAATATTTTCAGCCGTGTAGATATCGTTGTTCGCACTCTGAAATAAATCCTATTTTTGATCCTCCTTAACCCGAGGTAGAGTAACCTGATAGCGTTATTTTCAAGTCATTTCTTACACTACTTTTTAAATTTCCTAGTTTTCTTGTTAGTGTATGAGAATGAGATTTATATAATATTTAATATTTCTGATCACTATATATATAGTATAATACAATTATAGTATATATCTATTATTAAGTTATATCTCTTTAAATTCCAAGTTTCCAGCTTCTAACGCCTCTTTAAAATCTTACAATCTCAAAATCCAGTAGCGATCACGAAAAGAGGACTCTCTTATTCTTCTCTTCCTCCTAAGTATCTAATTCCCGAACCCTCATCGTCAACCTATCCTTCCTTGCCCTGATTGATATGCTCTGATTAATACCATATAATATGCTCTATACTCTCTTTTTAAAATTTATACAGATTTTTATTTTATTTTGCTTGGTGATGGTTAGGGATTGCTAGGGAGCGCTGGTTCTTGAAATTAGACTTGATTAGAAGTATTATTTTTTTTTGTTGGGGTTTAAATCGTTTGATGTTTTTGCGAGGGGGAGGGAGTGGGAGAGAGAGATTTTGGATGCGTAGAAGAGAGTAAGTATTATGGCGTATCTGGTGAGGTTTGGTTAAGTAAAAAAGAAAAAAATGGACGGGTCTGTCCTATCTTTTGGATAGGTTATGGGTTGTTAATCTCGTTGCTGAGTTCTTTTTTTTTAGAACTGTTAAACGGCCTTGGTAGTTAAACTCTAATTTTTCCCTCTTCGTTCCAAGGTCGGTTAGTAAGCCTAGCTGCCGAATCTTCTAAGGTGGATACCTTATATGGCGGCTCAATCAATGAAAGCGCGGGGGAGCAATAATAAAGTGCTAGACTCGTTTGACAGGATTGTCTAAGATATAAGAATCTAAAGCTAAGGAGGGAAGAGGGGGAAAGAGAGTTTAGTTCACACGAAGCGTTTATATATAGCAGGATCCCGTTACTTGACTTAGCCGACGAATTGCTAAAGGGTCTTCGGACTACGGTCGTAATACTAACCCCCAAAAGAAGCCTGCCCTTAAGCATATTTTTCGATGATAAGGCTGAATCTTCTCTAGGATTTCCTAGCGACCTTTCCTAGGCTCTAATTTGAGACTCATACATCCTAACATTAGAACTACTTGAGCTTCTTTCCTTCGGGATAAGGAAGAGAAACCAAGGTCTATATTCATCTTATAATTAGCGTCCCTTGTAGTTCTAGAAGTCTTCCATATCTCTTCTTCATATGAGAGTGACATGCCGTGTGGCCTGCAATCTTTGCTCGAGGTCTCGCACCACTTCGATATTGCGCGAGTGCACCTCAATCAACCCAATTCTCCGAAATATGTCGATCTCCTCCTCGATGACGATCAGCGCGAAGGCGTGATGCCATTGCTTAGACGATAGGTGCGATTCACTCCTAAGATATAGGTAGAATTGGGGTATTCCTCCAAATTCGTCTGCCTCTTCGATATCCTTGTAAATGTTGAAGAGATTCGACTCCAGGGTTGGCCATTCATGCTCCGGAATCACTCGACAGCTTAGAGTTAGTCTTGTACCTTTGGTTAACTCAAAGAGATCGGCGGTAATGACGCAATCACGCTGCAGCTTCGACCTGCAGCCCATAGCGACGTGCCCATCTATTGACAGCCAAGACTAGGACGGCGCGCGATTTGACCTCCGCAAAGATGGATGAAATCGAAACCCGGTAACATTGAACCATGTCATCTGTTCCAGAAACCGGCTGGCCCACGCACCGAAGACGCACTTATCGTCCCAGGCTTCTTCAAGAGCTGCGATAATCCCAGTTATCGCTCGAGATCGGTCCCCAGGGAATGTGAGATTACGGTACGTATACTGACGGATAATCTCTGACCAGGATGCAGCTCTGTCTTGTGAGTAGAAGAGTGCTCGTGATGAAGGCTATTGGTCGTCAGGATATTTTATGTAGCTTGGAAAGAGGCGTGTAAATCCGAGGCTATGACAGCGGAAAAGAACTTCATACGGGTCGTAGAAAAGTATTCGCCTGGCTAAGAGGAACTCTTGGAAAGTCCATCCCCTCTTGCTCAGGGGGCTAAGATCTCAGCCAAAGCGGCCCTATTGGCATGGGTGGCTGATCCCAATCTGACCGGTTTCGCCGTTCGGCAACTTCACGAGCAACGTAATAAAAGAAGGTTGTTCACGAGGGTGATCCAAATATCCTTCACCTACGGGGCTAGACGTTGCTGCTAGAATAGTCACTATCGAGTTGCTATATGTATCTGCCATAGCCACTATTTCTTTCGCTATATCCTCTTTGTCGTCTTAAATGATACAGAGGGCATCGACCCACAAGTACCGATATCCCAGGTCTCGAGTGGTTTGTACAGCATCTTGAAGAGTTTGCGGTAAGGTGGCTACTGTAATGCCACTCCTCAGGTCGTCGAGATTGTGCTTTAGTGCCACAACTGGTTGATCGCCTCCCCAACAATAACCCAAAGCAATGTATTGATGAAATTCACCAGTCCCCTCTGAGGTGTGGAGGTAGACCGTCAGCGATGTCGATTCCTGTACATTGATGACTCTGGTTGGGAGCCTAGGAGGGCTAGCTGCCTCGCAATCACTATGATGCGCGTGGCATTCCGAGATTATGGCCTTCGCTTTTGAAATTGTCTTTGGCAACCTGACATCAAGTTCCGGCGGTCGACTCCAAATCCACGACGCCGCTGGATTGTCTGCGCTCAATTAGCCTTGGGCATCCATCACCGATTCGAACGTTGAAAGGAAGAAAAATTAAGAAGAAGTCGAGGTGTATGAAGGGATCCCCAAACCTTCGTATGCAAATATGTCCAACTCGTAGTTAATATCCTGAACCACCTCAGCAAACTCAACGGAATGCAGGCTAATCGAGAGCACATGCATGGGCGACCTAGTTCATGTTGTAGGAAAGGGCCACCGGCGTAGACGCTAGATATAGGTACCCCGTTAGTAGTTAGAGATATAGATTATTTTATTTCTTTTCCAACCAATATTGATCTCATCTACCGTTACGACCTACAGTTCAAGCCCCGCTCTGTTACTGTTGTTCGCCTTCTGTGTGCTCCCAGCTGGGCAGAATGCAGCCTTCGCCTTAGATCTTGTGAGATAACATCTTCCGAAGCTAAACGGCTTATTTAATTGTCAGCTAACACGATATTATGAGTCAGCTGGTTAGTGGGGGGTGGCAGGAGTCCGGTACGGTCCATTAAAGATAATCTGCATATATTGAGATAAGCAAAACAGCTGTCGCATACGACCATAGATTGAGGAGAGCTGGGCTATCTCTGTACTCTTTGCTCACAATGGTTTTACTTCGGTCGTCAAATTCTGGTTTTTATTCGATTGTTAACATTTGATTTTGGCAATGCAATTATCAAACATTCAGGGGTGTACGAAGAAGCTATTTTACTGATAAAAAATATACGCTTTCGAATTCCAGTTCTATTCTATATATCACATATCTCGATATATTACATAATACAAAACTTACAGTGCATTCAAATATTTTGTATTTTAGTCATCAAGGCAGAGTCTACAAAGGCTTGGATACATCGAGACACCTAGAACCTTGACAGGAAGAGAGGCAATTAAAAAGAAACAAGGAAGTCAGAGGTGCGACAATAAACGCCGGCCAAGAATAATGGAGAAGTAGGGGCCGCCAAGAACAGCTTACTCATAAAGAGCTCATGGGCATATTTGAACCGTTAAAAAGGGATCCGGGCTGTTAGAAGTCTTGCGCGAGAGAGCGATGCTTCTGCTAGCTTGTCTATTCTGCACGGCGATCTAAGTCATTATTTTCGAATATCCATTCATCGAAGATTTTTCCAACTCCTTGCCAGTCCCCATCCTTCGTTCCTGCTTTCTTGCGTGGAACGAACTCCACAATAGACCCACCGCCGAAGTCTACAACCCAGGCGTTGAAGCTAGTATCGATGACAATGTTCCCCGGATGAACGTCACCCCACACAAGATCATGAGAATGTAACTGCTTAACGGTAGCTGTAACTTGCTGCTTCCATCTTGCATGATATTCGGAAGCTAACGCGCTGTTTTTGTGACTATATAAGGAGTCGCCGGTTGAGGGTATGAGGTCTAATAGAAGACCGATCGTCATCTTAGCGTCGTCAGATACCACAATACTGTGTAGATTGGCTATTTTGATTTTGTCCTGCAATCCGGCATGGCGAATACGCAAATGCATATCAACTTCTCTGAGGAGTTGCTTCTTATCATCCGCAGGTTTGAAGAACCTAGAAGTACCGTCACTAATAATGGCTTTCTGAGGTATCTCGGACATATAATCGTCCCATTTTGTATCTGAAATGATTCGAAGATCCGATGCTTTCGAACGAGGGACTTCAGAGAAAGGTGGAAGGTCTCCGGACGGTATCATCAGACGGAAAGCGTTCATAGTCCCACGATTTCGAGTGGCCTTGGGACAGAGTGAGGATCCCGAAACCAAGAGCTTCAAATGATGCGTCGGTGGGTAGTAGAAGTCTTCAAAGGTGATTTCTTTGGGGACGTTCAATGTACTCTCTCGGAAGTAAGGAAGGCATGGGTCCACAATCCATTCACACAATACATCATGGTCTTCCTCATCGTCGTCATCCATGGCTTTGGCCACCATCTCGGAGTATTCTGTTACAAAGCCGCTTCTTCGGATGTCTTCGTGTGAAATAGTAATGTGAAATCGCGTGGCTCGACACATGACGGTGACCCATGAGCTGTCGAGCTCGATGTGACTGTCAATGACTGTATGACTCATATTTTGGAATGAGTCCATTCCAACAGATGAGCTCGCCTGCGAGGTTGAAGCAGGCAGTACCGAGTGGGAAAAGTAGGAGAGCTGATGTATAATTAATGCTTTCAGTGTCAGATGTCGAAGGATCTTAGACTTATATGCTGCGACAATAATCAATATAGAACTCC
This sequence comes from Cudoniella acicularis, assembly GCA_013054445.1. NCBI lineage: Eukaryota > Fungi > Ascomycota > Leotiomycetes > Helotiales > Helotiaceae > Cudoniella > Cudoniella acicularis. The sequence goes on along the minus strand of JAAMPI010001517.1, from coordinate 3,972 downwards.
ACTAAACAGATGATGCTTCAAACAACTTACTGGGAAGGGATCTCTTGCGCAGTATGGGTAGTACGATACTGCTTTATCGGAGCGACGTGTTGGTTGGGTAGGAAAAGAGTTGATGCCTGGCGTCTCAGGTTTGGTTTGAGTGCAAATATCGGCGCCACGATCCTCAAATTCATGCAATCTGAGAAGGGTACTATATTGCAAAGTCTTTATTTGTATCAAGCTAGTGAAATCCCAGTGCACGACCAAAAACGACCTTGGTGCTTCTAAAGCGCGCGCTTCTATGCAGTAGGACAAGACAAGAGAAGTGTAACCGGCCTTTAAGGGAGCCAAAACGAGCCCCTTTAGATGCTAAAATAGCCTCTCGATACATGCTCCGGCTGACTCTGCCTTGTGCTCAGCTTTTATCTCCCAATTTATGGACAAGACAAATCATACTCACGTGGTGAATATTGTGCAGAAAGTGGCTTATCAATAGCAGTCCCTGCACGTAGGATGATACGATGATTTAAGACCCTTCATCCTAAATATTGTACATTTCGAAGATGCATCGCGCCTATCATCTCCTTGAGTGAATCAATCTTGTTAAACTGGCCAATCTTGTTATTGACTGGTGGGCCGCCGTTGAAAGCGCGAAGGAGATCAACCTGTCGCAAGTATTCATTGTAAACAGATTGTGGGCGCTGAGCTTCAGAGGATTGCTCCGGTACTTGCTATGGAACCGGAATACGGTTTTGCTCTTCTAGAGTCAAACTCGCGCCGTGCAGAGAATCCGGATGCCCATGTTCATCCAACTCTGAATTACCTCGCGAAGATTGTCAACTTCTTGATTCGTAACAGGAGCCTGGTGAGCACCGTTGGCACTGCCGGTCTATCGCCTTACTCGAGATCAAAATTCATCGTGACAATCCTTTCTGGGGGAATTGAAAGATTGATTATACATGCAAACTTGAGAGTATTCAAGTACAGAAATTAAAATATTTATCGTTGTTGTGACAGAAGACCCCCAGCAATAAGGTGGGCAGAAGTTCTACAGACTAGGCTAAGTAAAATGTGTGGGCGCTAGTAATGGCCAGCTTAACTAGTCACGTGATGAGACTCGAGGCTATTCGCAACAAATGTAGTAAAACTCTTCCCCACCGACTGCGATGCTGGCATTTTTGCGCCTAGAGAATCTAGGTGGAGATAATATCGTACTGCCAGGAGAGCTACATGTCTCCTTTTTTAGACGGGGGAAAGTATTAAGCGCCCTTTAATACCCGGAATTGAAATTAGAATTAAAATCGAAAGAAAGCAACACAAAAGCAAAGATTAAGACAAAGATTAAGACAAAAGAGACATACAGTACTATCCCCTCCCCGGTTCAGTTAGTTCTATCACTAGATTTTGCTAGCCCCACCGACAACTAAACCAGGGGGGAATAGTAGAAGTACTACTGCCGGTTTAAATATGTTCGTAGGTCAACCAAGCACAAGCTTTAGGGATCATACGATACAGCGTAGAATATGTCTTTGGTTTTGGTATCGTGTGACTATGCCTAACAAGCTTCTTCATCTGCTTGTGACCTGCCTGCGCTTGAGCCAAATACGACCTCCATCTTACAACACCCTAAACGTATATAAGCCGGTCTATATATCCATTCACAAATCAGTCGATCGATCTTTATTCATCAACCACCCACCCAAAACCCAAGTGCTTAATATATGCATTTATATTTTGAAGCATCCCCCCTCAAGTTTTGCCCAAACGCCAGCCATGCTAATCGCTATGCATGCATCCATTTGACATCCTCTATTTAGCAAGGTAAAACTCCGTATCCCAAACTAGGTAAGATGATTCACTATTTTGGTTAACCCTTTTTAGCGGCCGTGTCTAAATTCGCGACGAAATCTTCTATTGATTCGAAGTAGCCTTCTTCGAGGACAGAGGAGTTGTGATCGCCTCCTGGAAGAGGTTTCCAGACTTTGGTGGGGGATTGGCAGATTTCGTAGAGGCGGCGCATGTGTGATGGTCTATGGGATCTTTGTTAGTATATATAAAGACTAGATGTAATAATTGCAATGAAGTATTTTTGCAGGTCAGATAATATTCATGAATGTATAATCAGGTCCCAGAAGGGAGTCAGGTTTTGTGGATGGAAATTGGGTCATCATGTATGAGGTGAAGGGCGAAGTAAAATATAGACCTACGGTACAATTTCATCCTGGAGGCCAGATATGAAAAGAATTGGAACTTCGGTTATGGATGGGAGGAACGTATCGGAGGGCCATACTTGGTGGCACAGAAGTGTGAGGAATCTTGCTGGTGGGATAATACTAGCAGGGTTAGCCTTGCCATCATGTCAGATATACGGAGAAGGATCACTTACGAGGGAATCAACTTCCTCATTGACAAGAAAGTGTTCTCCAAAACCAACCCAATCAACTTTTCATCATTTTGATTCTTGGCCGCAAGCTGGACCGACACAGCCCCTCCAAGACTTTGCCCAAACACTACAATATCGTTATCTCTCGTCTCAGCTCGATGCCGAAGGTAATCGTAAGCTGTCTGTGCGTCGATCATTAAGCCCACCTCATCGGGAGATCCCGTCGAGAGTCCATAACCACGATATTCTAGCATAAACACGCTGCATCCCATGCGCTGTACAAACATACGCGCAATGGGTATTCGGTGACCGATGTTCCCCGCATTTCCATGAAACATTAACACGGTTGTATTCCTATTTGACCGAGTCTTTGGCCCTCGAATGTAGAATGCGGATAATTTTTCGCCATCGGGGGTAGGGATCATAAGTTCCTCGAAATCTGTGATGCCGAATTGAGAGGGGCGAGGAACCTCAGTGCGGGCAAGGTTGGGAATGTGTGAGGGGTAGATAAGAGCTCTGAGAAGGAATGTTAACTACGAGCAGCTGGGCGTGAGAAATTTGCAGAGAACTTGCTTTTGTTTGAAATATAGCAGGGAGCTCAAGATCGCAGCGATGCCCTGCCGCCATTGTAAGTATGACATGCGCGGCCGATTGATTGCAATATATTGGAGGAAGAAGAAAGTTGTACCGAAGAAATCAAAACCGGGAGCCGCATATAGCTGGCAACGGAACTGAAGATCGAGGTCATCTGCGAGAGATAATTGTTGGTGTTGTCTTGGGAGGACATATTGTGACGTGCAGGGTGTCAAAGAAATCGATAAAGAATGTTTCGACGGGCCGCCTGGGGATAGCGTCTCGTGGCCCAAGCAGGAGTGCAGCAAGGGCGGTCAACTGTGCGCTGATAATGCTATGCCTTGCCTTGACGGGGAAATTGTTGATATGGGCAGAATGCTAGAGTCTAGATGGCCGCAGAAGAGAGACAGCCACGGCGCATGAGACAATTACAGCGCGCGAGATGAGGGCAATACACGTCGGCGAAGCGTTCATGCGGGTATTATCGTAGACGTGATGTTGACTCTGGAGGCGTGTAAAGCTGCTATAGCACCAAGGCGTATACCTCCGTAGCAAGGGGGTCAATCGTCGAGGTGGGCAGGTCGAAGCCAGGAGGTGCCAGAGAGGGTGAGTTGGGAGTTTGGGGACAATTCAGCCCGGCCAGTCAGGAGAGGATCGCTTGGACTGGCGGTTCTGGGTAGAGGGCGTCGTCGCGCTGTTGTCGCTTTTGCTATGTAGCCGTCTCAGCCAGTGCGTGCCAGCAGAGCCAGGGGTTGGGGGTTTGGGAGGCCAGCTGATCAGCTTATCTGGTGCCCACGGACTCTCAGTGTGATCTGTAGATACGCTGAGATGCTCAGATGTGAGGGTTCGCGGAGTGCCAGATGATGTCGTAGTGGTTGTCGAGCAGCAGATGTTTGTACTGCACGAGGAGCGGGCAGGGCAGAGCATCTGTCACAGATAGAATATTTCCAGAATCCCGCGCCGGCTGTGTGCTTGTGTGTGAGGCCTGAAGTAGACCCAAGCAGGCTCAAGTAATGCCCCAAAAGCCCCCCGAGAAT
>JAAMPI010001516.1:0-13476 GCA_013054445.1 Cudoniella acicularis | reverse complement strand
TGGATTTTCCCGCCTTGGTCACCGGACCTTAATCTGATCGAGCATGTGTGGAATTGGATGAAAAATTGGATGTAGGAGCACTATTAGGAAGCACGGTATAATCCGTCTAATATTCCTTATAAGCGCCTGAGAGTGATAATTATAGAAGCTTGGAACGCTGTACTAGATAGCTATATCGTGACTTTGTACGACAGCTAGTGGAGGCGCTGCCGGGCTGTTATTGATATAAATGGCGGGCCTATAAAGTACTGAATAAAAATGATAAAATCTCTGAATAGCTTTAAAATGGGTGTGAAGGCGGTGAGGCCAGGTGGGGTGAAAAGTGGTGTGCCAGAGGGTGGCAATATCGTGGCAACCAAAGTGGCAAAATAACCTTTATTCAGGGGGGGGGATAGTACATCTCGCAAAAATTACCGAAAGATTATAGTAGGGTGTAGCTTTCAGCACGCTATTCCGAAAAAGGTTACCTACTTTAGCAAAGGTACTGATCTGCGTGGCGAATTTGGATGAATCTGTATGCTATAGCAGCCACAAAGCTTGAAAGTGATTTCTAGCATAGTACTAGATATATATAACTCAGGTGACACTCCGTATAAAAAGTAGAAGTGAGAAAGTACTTTTGTAGAGGTATAGCGACGGAATTGTAATATAGACTTCAAGCGAAGGCATCCTATAAATCAAGCTGAGAAAATCTTATATAATTTTTTTTCCTTAGTAAAGAGTCTTAATATATTTAGAATTGACTATAGAACATAGCTAATATAAAAAATATAGGGGTCGCCTATATATCTTTAATTTTTTTTTAAGTTTTAAAGGTAAAGTATTCGAAGTTTTTCTCGGCACGGTTAGTTTCTCGTTACGTATAGATAGACGTTACGAGAAAATCTTTAAGTAATTAAGGAATCCTAGGAACTTAGTCGCGGCTGAATTTTAGGAACTAATAACTAAAATTAAAGATATAAAATCGAATTTAAGAAACTAAGTAGTTAATATCTAAAAATATAAGAGACTATATAAATGTCTATAGTTTATATTTATATTTATAGATATCTAATCGCTAGGCTCTCTTAGCTATATAATATAAACAGCTTTTAAGATATAATATAGAATAATCTAGTAATTATTATTAACGTTATAATAGTCTTTAATATAATATCTTTTTCTTTTTATTATTATTTTATAAAGGGTTAAAAGGAGTATATACCTTTATAATAGTTAATAATTACTATTTAGTCCCTAGAATCTTCTAGAATAGTTATATATTATCTATATAATAAGTAGCGTGAAATCTATTTATTATTATCTATAGATTCCTATTAAGAGAGTAGAAGAAATAGTTTAAGACGCCTAGTTACTTTCTTTAGCGCTATAAGACGACTTACGAGCTACGTAGCTCTTATACTAGTATAAGGAGGTATTTACGTCTTATAATATCTATTAGCTAGTTACTGTTTATTATAAAAAGCTTTATTTAAATAGGATTTATATTTATAATCGTTAACTTAAAATCTTTAAAAAATAAATTAAGGTATAAGAAAATCTTATAAGTAATTAAAAAGTCTTAAGATTTTAGTTAAAGCTGAATTTTAAGAATAAAATAACTAGAATTAAGGATATAAAATCGAATTTCTAAAACTAAGTAACTAATATCTAAAAAGTTAAATAAGAAACTATATAAATGCCTATAGCTAAACTATACTAATAGATAGTCTTTAGCTATATAATATACATAGCTTTAAAATATAAGTATAATAACAAGAAGCTTAAATATAATATATATATAGAGAATATATTACTAGTTATATATCTCTAAAGATAAAATAGTTTCTTTTATATATATATAATCAGGTTACGTAAAAACTCGTTATATAAATAAAATATACTTCTTACTTTATTTATAAAGATCTCTTCTAATTCCTTATATAATTAGACCTAAGTAGGCTTATTTTAAAGCTATCTAATACTTAGTTACTCTTCTCTTATTCTTTAAGTATATCTTATATCTTAAAGATATAGAATTATATAATTTTAAAAGAAAATCTAAACTAATTTAAATCTATTCTTCTTATATAGCTTCTATAAAATCTAGTCGCCCTCTTATATTATACTTTTATTTAGAGATTATATTCTTAATCTTAATCTATATATTCTTAATAGGATTAAGATCTAGAGACTATAGAAGATAATCTATTATAATAACTCCTTAGTTTTTTAAATAAGCTTAATATATCTTAGTCTTATATTATTTAATATTATCTTTTATAAAAACTATTTTATTACTATACTTTCTTCTTATCTTTCTATAGAATAGAATAAGATACTTTTAAAGTACTTGTTTATATTGTTTTAATATTTATATTCTTCTCCTAAGAAAGGATATATAAGTCCCTAAGCTCGTCTCTATAAAAGTAGCCTTATATTCTTATAATAACTCGCCTACTCTTAAAAGAGGGTTTTAAATTCTTTTCTATATACTCTTCTTCTCTCTTAAGCCTTCTAGTTATATAGAAGGTAGTTAAATCCTCTCCTATCTTAAATATAACCTTATTAGACTATACTATTCTCTAAAGGTCTCTTTTAATCTTAAGCTTATACTGATAATAAGTCCTCTTCTTCTTCTTATATATTATAGTTAAGTAAGGCTTTTTATAAGGCCGGCGCTTTACTTTTCTATATCGCTTAAGGATCTTAGCGACTATATAGTAGTTAAGTTACTTACCTGATTTAGACAGTATAGAGAACGCTTTTAAAGTTATCCTTAGCTCGTTTATAGCTTTATATATAAGGGTTCTTTTAGCTCTAGTTAATAGTTTCCTCTTAGCCCTGCTTCCTAGCTTCCTTATAAGCGTAGAACCGTCGGTTTTAGTATATCTATTAAGAAATAAAGAGATAGTAGTATAGAGTATCTTAGTTTTATACTAAATACTAGTCGCTATATGTCCTTTATCTTTAAGAGTCAGAATACGCTTCTTTTTACGCTCTATAAGATAGGAATTAAGCTTCTTTAGTATAACTCTTATAATTTAAAGTTTAAAGATATTTATATATATATAAGAAGAGTATTATTCGGCTAAGTAGCCGAATACTACGTTACGTAACGAGTTTTAACCTAACCTGATTATACTTAATAAATATAGATTAAATTTAACTAATATAAGAATTAAGGCTATATTAAGATCTTTAAGTAGTTGCTTCTAAAAAGTCTTAATATCTTTAAAAGAACGAGGATAAAATATCGCGCTTCTAAACCCGACTTCTTAGACCTAGACGCCTATAGCGACCTTAATTATATACCCTTACCCCTAAAACGTAAAATAATAGGAAACCTATATATTATATATAGATATTATAAAGTATTTAGGCGTATAATTATATGTTTAAAGAACGGCCGAGCTTCGACCTTTAGCTTACTCGACCGCTAGATTTGTAAGAAGGGTATAGCCGTAGTACGCGGTATATAGTATATATAGAAGATATATCTATATAGTCGTCGGTAGGCGGCTAAGGTAGACAGTAGAAGTATCGCTTAAACGGTGAGTCTTATATCGTATTAAAAGAATATTTTATTTTACTTAGAGGGAGAAGCTATCTAAAGGATAAGAAGAGACCTATATATACTACTTATAAAGAGACTAGAAGATTCTATTGATTAGAAATCATCTATTAGTAATATAGACTAGAAGATTCTATTGATTAGAAATCAACTACTGTCTATGACTAGTTTTTGCCACCTGCTTATAAATCAAGGAAAGAAATCACTAGAAGCTTCTACAAGCTTCTAGAACCTTCTGCTTAGTAATATATATTACTAATAGTTCTTATTATAGATATAAGTATTTATTATTATATATCTAATAACATATGTGAAGTCTTATTAGTTTTAAAGTCTATTTGCGGTTGTTAATATTATTATATTAAAGTGAAGGTCAATATTAGCGTTTTTCGCTTGTTGCTGTGCCAATATCGGCCTATTTTCTCCCCCGACGATGATAGTCTACAGCAATTCAACTCATTAAATGGTCCCATGACAACAATCACCTTTGCTCACTTTTCTTCAGCCATGTCTTCCTCCAGTAATGTGATGTATCCTCCCTCATTGCCTCGCTATCATTGATCAGCACTGTTTGTTCCGCCATATACATTTTCAGGCTGGAGGCCTAGAAATGTTCGTATTGTGACCGTCGTGCACCAACCACTTACACCTCCCGCATGAGCAGGCTGAAGGTCTGAAGAACGATTGGATCCACCGACACTCCAGCAACTTAGATATTTGCACATACTATAGGTCCCCAACGGTCGCAGAATTTTCAAGCCTGATAGGAGTAGGGAAGCTCTCTCAAAAGTACAAACGCATCATCAATTTCAATGCCCGGTACCTAGTTCTCTGTATCTAACTATAGCCGCCTTAGAATCTCAGAAGGCCATCTGCTACAAGCTTTCTGCACTCCCCCTGTCTTGCTCGGAACAAGTCCGCGGCCATAGGTTTGGCTCTACTTGCCTTCCTGTCCAGTAAACGGAGACTCGCCGCAAGCTCCTCCAGGGACCCAAATTCGCCGTGCCAGCATTTCCGGATAATCGCGTCGTCTTCGCTACCCATTTGCGTTGCCGGAAATTCCATCCTCTGTAGCATATCGACTGTCACAGGACCATGATCTTTCCCGTACCACTCATTGTCATACGGCTCGTATCCGCGGGTCAGATAGTAGTAGACAGACCCGATTGCAAACTGCTCGGTACGAGCCCCAAGGAAGCCAAATCTTCCACGATCCTCTCCAGCTTCGGTACCCAGGAGTCTTGCGTAAGGTGCGGTGCCAACATCCACCTCCTCACCTATCCTCGCCGTATTATCGAAATCAGCGAGCTTCAAGTGGTCGTCGGAGTCGAGAAGCAGGTTCGGGGGCCGGATATCACCATGTGCGAAACAAAGCGACTCCAGCCAAGCAGCTCCGTTTGAAAGTTCAGCCATCCATCTCGCAATCAGATGCCTTGGTTCCTCGCCCTCAACCTTAATAACCCGCCAGGTCTCTGGGTCCCTTGTCTGGCGCGCCTGCAGTCGTGCCTCGAGAGTACCGCCAGGAAGAAGCTGCATAAAGTTCGAGTCAGGAAGACGCAGGAAACTGCGGACAATATCAGGGCACGTAGGGTGCCGTTCGAGCAAATCGAATACGGAATTCTCGTTCTTTGTGCGTGGGTCATTCTCGGTGATAGAACGTTTAAGGATAATATAGTCGGTGACTTTGTAAACGTACCCAGCATCGCCCCAGGCCAGCAGCGGGAGTTTATCTTGTAGGTATAACTGTGCCATCGTAAAGTTACTGTTTCTCGGACTGAAAAGGCGCATAGGATAGGAGAGCTGTGGATAGTGCTGTCTCTGTGGTGCTGCCAAACCGCACAGAATTGTTGAAATAAGGTTTGAATGGCGCGATGTGATTGGCTTGATAAGAGTAGACGTCAAACTGATTAGCCAACGAAGCAATCAGAGGGTTCAAAATACTGTAATTATTAGAACACTATAGGGCCGCAGGATTAAGGCCGTAATCTGACAGATTTTAGGATTCAATTCCAACAAGACTGCACGGACTTCGAAATCACATGATTTGCAGAAAATGATAATTATCCAATTACAATTCGAGAAACAGATCCCTAAAACTCTACTGATCAAAGAGCTCCCCTTTCAACTACTCCAACCAGCATCTTCCGTTACTCGAACACCGAATTAAACCTTAGACCACTTGCCATTCTCGTCCTTGACCCATACACCATTGGCGATGCAATCATCGCACGGCTCTTTCTTGGTTGTAGTACCCATGCTCCAATTGGCTTTATACTGGCCGCAGTTCTCAACGCATGGTTTTTTGACCCCTTCACGCTCAATCAAGTGGCCGCAGCGCATCTTTGTCCTAGTCATTAACTGCTCGCACATGGTTCGGAGGAGGTTCTCTCCCAAATCTGGAACGAGAATTATAGGAGCATGAATTTAGCGAGTTTGAAAGATAATATCGGTCCACTTAGGATGCGAAGGTGAGCGTTCACCCTAAGGAGTGGATTAGATTATTGATTCAGGTCGACTCTCAATTTCTATAGATATACTTACGACGGATGAGGAAGTCCTGACAGGAAAGGTAGTGCAAGCGCTGCAGCGATCTGAGCTAGCGGATGAGAGACAAGGTTGATCAAATCTTTGAAGCAGATGTCCTTTAAACATCCATGCTCTGCTGTTTGAAAACTTTAGAGACCTGGAATTGAATGGCTTATTGAAATCCCAAGGTGCGCCTGGAAGGAGTGAGGCGGCGGAAATGCTGATCTATGCAGGTCTAATTGCGAATGGTCACTCTAAACCAACGTTTCGCATGTGACCAGGTAGCCATTTCAATTCTACTAATTAGTAGGCTGCTCGATGGGTACCCGTGGGTAGGAGTAAGGAGAGTTACTCCTACCCCGCGGGTATACCCATATACGAGTACCCATCTACGGGTAGACCCACGGGTAGGTGGGTATACCCACGGGGTTGCCAAGAACCCGTATAAAAATAAAGATATATTTTTTAAAGTAGTTTTAAATAAATTTCAAAAATATATATAACGGACTTAAACTGCTGGTCAAAAGCAACAAATACACTGCGGTGATATTGTGACCACAAGGGGAAAGTCAAATTTGTCCGACTGAGACAGGAAATATTAAACATTAGGTGGCATGTGATATACCAAGACTTTTTCCTCCCTGCCGACTTCTTATCTTACAGTTCGGACGCCACGTCCTGTTTTCCGTTTGGCGCCCAGTTCATTCTACCAAATATTCTCATGCACACCAGGGGAAATGAAAGTGGCGTCAAGCCAAGCTTTGATTCACACCAAGAAAACTCTACTCGAGGTCAAAATCATAGCGTGAGAGCAGGATTTTAAAACGAGCATGAACATGACGTTTGGAAAGGAAATAATAAAACATGAAAATAAATATCCATTGGAAGGGTAATCGATCTGGCCATCAGGAAGTCGCGATTCCTGATGGCCCAGTCTTAGGGTGACGGTCCCCATTGCTTTTGCTGGAGGTTTCCGATAAACACTACCAGAACTGCGCAATATGCCGCAGTGCCTGCGAAAACCTCTTGTCTTGTTGCCGTTGTTGTTACCGAAATGATTGTCGCAAAAACAAAGGAAAAGGCCAGCGTTAGCGCGGCCATTGTTTTCGGCGTCAGATTGATGCTCAGGAATAGGAAGATAGGGATGAGGAGTAACGTCGCTGATGTTACTGCGATGAGTATTTTGATCGTCGCGTTAAGTCGTTCGGAGGAATAATAGTGTACTTTTTTGTTCGTAGTTTTCTTGGCGTCGGCATCCGTGACGAAGATACGCTTTTATAAAGTCAATTCTCGGCTTCAACAGGGCTCGGGGGTTGATATTTTCCCTTACCCGCAATACCCCTTTCTTACAGTAGCTCATGAATCTGTGCATGAGATTGTCCAGCCAACTATCTTCATAATTTTCCAGACTAACGAAGTCGTGCTCGTGAAAGATGAATTCCCGGTCGGCTGGTCCGATAGAATTTTGCGTCCATATCCAATCCATGAAATTTCGATGAACTCTTTGGGAAGGCCGGCCAAGCCTCCGAATCTGACTGTCGCGCAGCAGCAGCTCATCTAAAAGTAAATAAGCAGTGCGCCAACTACTTTAGAAACCAGGGCTTTTTATTACCATATTCCTTCAGTATCACGTCGATCTCCTCTATCAAGGCTTTCCTCTCTTCGTTCCGCTTCCCACCGTTGTAATCGATTGAGTATGCAACCCGCCACGCAGTCACATCCTTCTCCTTGTCTTCCTTATCCAATTTGGCCAGCTTGGCTTCGAGAGCAGTCAATCTAACCTCCTTATACAGTAAAGTCCTGGCACGTAGATCGCCAAAGCGTCGAAATAGTACGGTGTCATCGGTGCTGTTGATGTAGGCAGCAACTTGGGGATAGCCCTTAACATGTCTTTCCCTATGCCATTGGGCCAAGCATCAGTACGAGTTGGTTTGGGGTTAGCAATGGCTTTGTGGAAGGTTGCCGCGTACAAATTTATTGGCACCAGGTTTTCATCGCGATTATCTGGGATTCGAGACCGTTTGGGCGCAAACATATCGAAGATTTGTCTGGATTTTCGACTTCTGGCATCTGAAGTAGATATAAGTATCAGATATTGGCTCGTGTGTCCTACTGTGCTGTCACATACTTGGAAGGTCCCTGGCGCTCTCCAAGCGGCTGGGGCTGTGGTTCGTGTCGTATGTCTGCACCGGTTGGTAAACGGATTCTGGGCGTTGGAGGGATAGCTCGATCGCTGGAGAGAAATCTGTGATTAGAAACCCATTTCCTGGCGAATGAAGATCTTGTAGGGGCATGCTGTTAGCCATCGTGATACCTCAAAGTCGCACAACTGGGGGATTACCTGCAAGTTCCCGTGATTCAAACGGTATCTATAGCTGTATTTCGAGGAGAAGGCGCATGTCGAGGCTGTCCGTCAATTGATACGTGTCGAGCCCAGAGAGAGGAAGAGAGTAGGGCTTTTATTTATTGCGGTTGTGTGGTATTGATACGTCGCCTAAAGATGCACAATGCGACGCATTCCGAAGATTGCGGGCTTACCATTCCGAAAGCCTCACCAGACCGCTGAACATCCATGTGGTGGCGGACGGCTGTGGGCAACCGGGGTGTTGTGATTGGCATTCAGAGGGAAATACCAGAGAGTTGAGCCTCAATTTTCAGAACATCCGCTGGCCCCACCCCACGGAAGAAGAAAATTCCCTGATATCTACAATTTCACACAGAAGAGACATAGTTCAGATCTCATCTCATTTCTTCTTCCAACTTGGAAAACCTGTGTATCATGAAGATCTTTCAAACTTCAAGTGCCTCATCCTGAGATCCTTCGACTATCCATGTCATGATGTCAATTTCGCCCGATTTGTTAGAAATTTCGTTGCACAGAAAGCGGCCCGGGAGTACCCCTTACACAACCGCGCAAACTACCGTTATTAGACTAGACAAATCAGAGATGTTGTTTTAAAGTCATGGTTTCCATGCATCTCTCACCGCACTATTTCTTTCCTTTCCGTCCTTCTGCCCATTCAGTGTTATACATTTCGTTACTTTTAAAATTATACCCCCTTGGTAATCGTTATTAGAGATATTCGAATATGGAACTCATTTGTCCAGAATAGGAACTGTCTAGGCTGGTGCGCCTTAAGAAGTGCGACGCCTATGGTCAATTCTCGTGGGGTTATCTTTTGCGTCTGCGTGTCTCGTCCTTCCCAGAACTTCTCCGTAATGACTGATGAGATTCGAATGAAGTAAATGCCTGAGGTGACGCATAGGACGAGTAAGCGTCAGATGCGACTAGCCCAGGGGTGTAAGACGATTCCGAGGGAGGCGGTGATGGGTAGCTCGGTATTGAGGAGCCTGGTGCGTAATTCTGGTTGGGGTAACCTGAATGTGTTATTGATGTGGGAGAAAGGGGAGCCTGGTGCTGAGTCTGGACAGAGTAGTCTTTCGATGAGGACGATGGCGGTGCAGGTGCCAAATAATCCATTGTCGACCGCTTTAACAGAAGAGGTTCCTTCAAACTTTGGCTCTTTGAGAAAATATAGACGCGCTCTTTTATTTTCTTGTCGCCACACCGAATATAAACATGTGCTAGTTTCTTGATTTTCAGTGTTTTCTCTTCACCTTCGAGTTGGGGTTTTTGCTCCAAGGGTTTTTCCTTTAACTGCAATATTCCCGCAAGCTTCTCCGAGATCAAGGAAACATCCGATGTCGCCGTAACTGCTGTGACAGGCTTGCAGCTATTTGTCATTTCCAATTCAACACGGAGTTCCTGCCTTTGATCAGCGTAGCCACCACAAAAGTTGGTCTCCACCGAGCTGCTTACTCCCATTTCAAACATTCCAGGGCCTGTTTCCCTTTGATCTGCCACCATGTTTGTCGTATTATATGAGTTGGAATAAGTCGCGAGTGCCTCTGGGAGTTGGCTTGGTTGAGTAGTGTATGAACTATACGGCTGATCGGGCGGTGGACTCATGGAAAGATTGGAGAGGCCGCTGATGGATTGTGCCAGAGCATCTGGAGATGACGTCTCTTCTGGGGGTGGCGGATCTGGAGGAGGTGTCTTTTCGATTGTCAACATCTATTCGCTCATCGTGCTTGGAGAGGGAAGTATGCTCACGCCTTGGGGCCCTGGTGAAACGGTGTGACCTCTTTGTCGAAACCCATCAGGGTCGTCAGGCTAGGGGAAGAACCGATGTCAGCAAATATTCCTTGGTAAGCTAAGTCGAGGCGATGGTACTTCTCTAGATCGGCCTCGTCTTTCTTCGGAAGCCGAGTAAGAATAGTCATTTGCAGATGTCGAGGTCCTCGGTATTGACGAATCTTCAGCCTGATCGTACTCGGGCTGTATATGATCATACCCGGGCTGTAAATAATAATACTCGAAGTCCCCTAGTATATCATGAATCCACTTATCATGTTACCAGAATCGAATTTACCTACCATCGGCTTTGCGCCGGCTTCGATAATAGAGGCCTCGGGACTCATCCCAAGCCTCGTCGCTCCATCCGCCCGAATCGTAGTCTCGTCGAGACTCCTTACCTTTACTTCTCGAGTACATCGTTCTCTTGGCGCAAGCCGACAATGAAGCCGACAATCATCTGAATGGCAAAGGCGACAAGGCGCAGATCGAAAATGGTCACTCATCCATTTTGCTCATGACCTTTCGGATTCGTGAGGGATGTTCCTTTTGCCCTCCGGATACTTCACGCGAGGCGGCTCTTATGACACGTCAGATGCGCGAGGCAGAGCTGGAGGTAGTTTTGGTAGGGAGTGAGGCTGAGAGCGCCAGTCATGACAGCAGTGTGCAATTCTAGTGTCACCGTCGAGCTCAGAACAGAAACGCTGCTCCCTAATAATTTTGGGCATCAATTATACTCCCGGCGGTGAGGAAATAACGGAAGAGTGCTGAAGATTGAGATGGCGCCAGCAAATGAGAGAAGTTGGTTGCGTGAAGGGGGTGCCACCTTTCTGGATTGTGTGGCCAATGCTAGCGAATACAGACACCGGAATTGAGAAGTGCTATAAGGCGATGGAATCTTCTGCCACGAGACGTGTTTGCCTGATTCTTTCGACGCATGAAGCCTCCTAATTGGATGTGAATGCAAGAGCTCAATCGTTGAGCGACTTAGGCTATTTCGCCGAACGAAGATGAGACTCGGTCAGGCGGTTCTGGAAAGAGCGGTTGGTCCCGAGAGTGTTGCGAAATTGCTTCTTTAATTGCTCGATTGATATGCAGAACAAAGAGAAACGGGAAGTCGTACCGGATCGGGAGTTTTCACGTGACGCTGAGCCAACTGCTGGAAGAGCGACGTGCCATATGAAGTGCTCCCAAATCACCCAGAACTGAACTCTGCACTACGTCCTTCGGTTTATGCTAACAATTAGGTGCGGGGAGGTCGAAGTCAGATCGCTATGAAGAGCACTTCAAATATGCAATGACACATGGTGTTGAAAAGGGGCAAATATTTGATGCAGGTCGAATCCACAAGGTTGGCTCCCACGAAATGTGATAAGTTTGCTAGACCTAACAGCTATCGGGTTTGAAATGCAACTAAAAGTGCCCTCAAATGCCTTATACATCTTATAGTAAGAACGCGGAAATACAGCCACTGATATCATATATACGGAGTCTCATTCTGCTAAGCCATTACCGATGTAGATTCTGTTTGCAGATTGCCTTCTCAAAGGATCATATGCATGCGGTACGCCTATCCATACAGCAATCCATTGAAGTGTGACCCGTTTAGAAAAGAACTAGGACTGAAGCTAATTAGCAATTGCTGTATGCAGTTAGTAATTTTTTTTGGTTTTTTTTTTCTTTTTGCCGAGCAACTCAATCATTTGAATGTTTGGATACAACCCACCATTCAGTGAGGTGTCCTAGAGATGTTAAGCCATGTTAGTTCTGATTTTGGACAATGAAGCCTTGAGATATGTAAAATTATAACTAAGCAAAATAACACGAAACATGAAGCGCAAGAAAATGCTGCAATAAGAGTTGAGAATAGAGGAAGGAAAAAGGAAGACGACGACGACGATCGTGCGGTAATTGTTTGTATGCTAAGGTGCACCAAAATCAAAAATCGGAAACTACTCTGGTTGCAACGCTTCATACGCTAACTGATGTATTCAGCCAAAAGCACCAGTACCCGAAAGAGTAAAAAACAGATGGAAGCCAAATAGAGCACAGGATTTGATGACAAGTAATCAAGCAAAAGAACCTTTACGACTCCAGAATCACTTCTTAGGGGATGCCCCTCATGCCTTTCAAATATCTAACGAAGCAACTTCACTTGATCACTTGATAGTAGTACGATGAAGCAATCTCCAAACCAGGAGGTTCTTTCTGCAACATTCAAGAGGCAGTTCTCTGAATGGCTACTTAGCCAAGAATCGGTTGTCATCGAACTTGTTGGAAGGGGAAGTCGTGCAAAAGTCCAAGCCAGAAATTATTTTCCAGGGATGTGTTGGAGGAAGTTGCTCACTCGAAGCCCATCGACCTCACCACCCAACATCAAACCCTGATAAATGTCCAGTACATTGTGCCGCGTCTGCCTTCTGCTGGCCTAATTTGATTGACGTCCTGATGATTCTCAGCCGATATTCATAATATATGTCTGGTATTTGTGTCGCATCTTTCGCGCTTGGTTACCGATGGCAATTTCTCTCCTGCCGTTATCATGGCATCGATTCGGGCTTTTCTTCGTTGCTTGCCATCGAACGGACGCAAATCGCTGCTGGGAATTTGTCAGATATGTGCTTCGTCCGACATTCCAAACCTTCCGCGCCCTTCAATATTAAGTCTTGAAAATGCCAACACGTCACAGCTCGGTAATCCTGGCGGTATCCAGTCGATATGTGCAATTCACGTCTAGTGTTCGCTAGTAGTCACAATTCGCCTTTCATCTTTGATTCCGGGTCGCATTTTCTTTCCTTTAGCGGCCCTCGAGGTCTGCTTATCTCCTCTGCCAGCGGCATTTGGAATCGCCTCAAAAGTGTTCGTTGCGGTCGATAGAGGAGGATCTTTAGAGGACGGATCGCTTTTCGGTTTCGTCTGCCGCGCTTCATTCCTCGTTGAAATTCATCGCAAACCCTCTCCGCATTCTTTCCTCCCTTCGTCCTTGCGCCTTCGTCCTGGACTTGACACTTCGATCGCTTGTCATCTTCCTCGTAGCTTTGACATGTCGTCCTTCAACACTGCTTTGTCATCCATTGTGTTAGAATCAGCTCGTGGCGGAAAGCTCGAAAAGAGGGGCAGCAAAAAAGCGACACGACGTCGACACGTGTGCTGCGCGGGGAGAAGTTCTCTCTCTCGTTGTTGGAGGACCATCTGTGTGATCAACGCGGCAGCAAGGAGCCCTTGCCAGTGCCGTCATCGAGGCCTCTTGCTTCGCCCAATC